>BPLR01003471.1:0-51344 GCA_021605095.1 Caerostris extrusa
ATTCAGTACAAAAAAGTTTAACAAACGCATTTGCAAAATAGTAGTGAAAGGTTTTAATTTGAAATTGAGATTGTTTAATTTGAATTGGGTAATAATTCTTTATTTTTAAATATTATACATTAATTAAAACATAATATATAACTTATTTTATTTTGTTATGAAAAAAAGGATGCATTTTGCATCATAGTGTAATGCAGGTTGGTTTCTTTGCTAGCAGTATGTGCTAAATTCGCCGATTTAATTATGATTGTTTAATTCTTCTAAATATTTTTGTTTAATATCTTATATGAATGCATTAAAAGATAATGTATATTTTGAAATTAAAATATTATCACTTTGTAGAAAAATTGGGATTTTTTTTTTTTTATCAACATGTATGGTCTCAAATTCTATTCATGCATGTCATAAAAAAATACAAGCGAATAAATAAAGAAAATATATTACATTTTACTCATATTCTAACATAAATAT
Source organism: Caerostris extrusa (assembly GCA_021605095.1). Taxonomy (NCBI): domain Eukaryota; kingdom Metazoa; phylum Arthropoda; class Arachnida; order Araneae; family Araneidae; genus Caerostris; species Caerostris extrusa. Next base: position 472 of record BPLR01003471.1, read on the forward strand.
GAGTAAATTAGCTTATGAATGAAAGCAGATTGGTTTCTTTCCTAGTAGCGTGTGTTAAATTCGCCGATTTTTTTTGATTGTCTAATTTTTCTAAACATTTTATTGTTCAGTATCTTATATGCATTAAAAAAGATAATTAGAAAACCCGGCAGTTCTATTTTAAAACATCCATGTTAAACAATTTTCATAGAACGACACAAATCAGTTTAAAACAATAAAATGCGTGCAAATTAGCTATGAAGTAAAAGCAGGTTGGTTTTCTTTGCTAGCAGAGCGAGTTAAATTCGCCGATTTTTTGTGATTGTATAATTCTTCTAAATATTTTTTTGTTCAATATCTTATTTGTTTAGATCAAAAGATAATTAAAAGAACATGCAGTTCTGCTTTAAAAATATCCATATTAAAAAATTTTTTAGGCAGAAACCAGTTTAAAATAATAAATTCATATATAATAGTTAAGATATTGTTTGATCTAATTGAAGTCACTGAATACCTTTACACATGATTAAATATTCCAGATTTTGATTTTTTCATTTATTGGTTTCGCACAAATATAAAAAATAATAATAGTAAGTGGATTTATTACATTTTTGCTGAAAAGCTAGTTGAAAATGTTAGTTATCCACTTTGTTTTTAATTCCCACAAAGAATTAACAAGTTTAATATTAACACTTTATGTTGTTGTTGTCGTATCCCCTGAGGATTACAAGAACACCAAATATCGTGGTGTTCCCGGATAATATTGGCTATCTTGATTACCAGCTCGGCGTATAAAATCCTCCCCCTCCGAGGGATGATCCAGACAATGCATGGTGGCTGCAACAGCTGGGCGACCAAATACATGATGAGGAGTAAGCTCGACATCAGGGCAATTGCCCCATTTTTGATATTTTTTAACGCCATCAGCAGAAATTTTCTTATTTTTGTGGCGCTTCATCCTTAATCATGTGAGAGTAGTAGCTGTTTTTCTGTCGACATTTATAGTCCTGTAATTTCGTATTTAGTTTTGATCTTAGAAGGAATTATATGTTTAGATTTAGATTTTGCCAAGGCATTTGCATTTTCAAGGGAAGTAGGAATAGCAGTCTAATACAGACTTCTGGCATTCTTCGCCAAAGGATCTGCAATTTCATTCAATTCCAAATTTACATGAGCAGGCATCCATTTTAGGATACACATTCTGTGTAAGCAGTGAATTTGTAATATAATATATAATATTAATTGCAATTTGAATTTTAAATAATATATAATGTTCAAGATCATCATCAGCGGATTTGTTCTAAAAGATATATAATGTTCAAGAAAACTTTTTTGTAAGTTATATGTATAGAATGTAACAGTCCATACAAAATATTAATGATCAAAATATAGTAGTAGATATAGTGTAATTATGTAATTTTATAATTACATAATATACAATAAACAAACTTAGTATACAATGTAGTTATTAATATATAATGACAAGTAAATTGAATTACCTAACAAAACAACTTAAACAGTATTAATATATAAATTATTTGTAAATGGTTCTTAAAATATACTGATTTTTTTAAAGTTTAATTTTAAGGTAAATAATCTGACATACTACGCTTACTTTAGAAATGCATATAGAATAAATCTATCATTCTTATTAAGTAATATTATGTAGATGCCTTAAAAATCATGTTTATTATTTTTTTACTACTCAATATATGAAAATATGGTAAAAACTATTGCTACACTAAAAGAATTCTGTGCGGGTTTTAAATTTAATTATAAGTTTTTCTTTTTAAATACATAATTCAAAACTTACTTTCACATTAAATTTTTTTCATATTTACTTACTAATAAAAAATTTTAACGATTTTCTTTACTTGTTGAAAAATTCTTCACCCTCTTAATTCATAAAAATTTTCTTAAATTATGCATTAAATCACAGAATCTATAAAATGAGTAAATATAAAAATAACTAAAGATCACTTAAAAATTTTATGGAACCAGATATATATCATTAAACAATAAAAATAAAAACCAAAATGAGAATATATGGAGCTTGAAGTTTCAAATTATGGAAGAAAACGATTTTTTTAATGTTGCCAAAAAACAAATGCAATCCATCATATCTCATTTGATTCGAATTTCAATCCATTCACGTAAACTTACATTTCACTGAGTAAAGAAAAATAATAAAAACACTCCATGCATGTTTTATTTTTAAAAGGAACAGGAACAAAAAAAAAGAACTTTTTAACAATCGATTAACAACAACCTGAAAAAAAGAACATCTCCACGATAAAAACCGATATCGAAAATTCAATCAGTAAAAATGGCGGAATGTATCTTAAAAGAAGAAAGCAATTTAAATCCCCTTAAAACCTATTATAGCTACAAGAATGAGTAGTTATCGAATCGTAATGGCTATGTATGTAGTCCATTACCATCTCTCGCAGTGAGGTAAATAATAATACAACTAAAAATTTGCATAGTGATACAACTCAACTCAACTCATCATCGTATGTACGCCATGATAGTACCGACGCCATTTATAATGCAGATGTTGTAAGAAATTCTCGAAATTTTTGGTTTCCATAATGGTATTATGAACGTAAAAGTAATAAAAAGATAAAAATCTCTGTATGATGAGACTTTAAGTGGGAAAATGAAATTTAGAAACGTATTTTTTATGTATATATCTCTGTCTCAAAAAAAAAAAAAAGGCAAAAATGTTCTGCGGAATATTATTGGGTTATTAGATGGAAAAGATAGCGTAGGAACTGTGGGTGAAAAAGAGTTTATACTGCTGCGAGGTAGAAATAAATTTCGTTTTTTGTACTTTTGACTTTGATTTTTTTTTCTTCTGTAATATAGTATGGAAGGTTTTTATGAATATTTTTGTTAAAAAGGATTACTTCATTTATTTTTGAAATTAGATTCTATATGAAATATCTATTGTTAATTGAAAAAGTTTGTTTAAAATTTCGTTAGGATTATAATATAAAAAAGAGAATTACATCAATTATAGTAGTTTCCTTATTAGCATATGCATTTAAAAATTAAAATATTTGACTTATGAGTAATATAATTTTAATTTAATTTAATGTAATTTAATTATTTTTATTTTAATTACTTATTTAATTTAATTTAATTTATTTTATTTTAATTTTTAAATTTATTTTTTATTTTTTTTGATTAATTTTAATTTAACATGCAAAATGCTACTAAAATGATTTTAATTAATAGAGGACTTATAATATATGCTCGTACTTAAACATTTTTCTATAATATAATATGGAAGGTTTTCTTTTATGTATATTTTTTTTTAAAAAATGATTATTTAATTTATTTTTAAAAACTTTTTGAAATTGATTCTAATTGAAGTATCTATTATTAATTGAAATTTTTTTTTTTTTAGTATGTTGATAAGATTATAATATAAAAGTAGAATTACATCAATTATATTATTTTAGTTATTAGCATATGCGTTTAAATTGAAATATTTAATTTATTAAAAAGGTACTAAAGTTAGTTTTTGCTAATTAATAGAGTACTAATTATATATAATTTTTTTTTTTTTTTCTATAAAATATATTATGGAAGGGTTGTTTATGTATATTTTTGTTAAAAAGGATTACTTAATTTTTTTTTATTTATTTTTTTTTTTAAATTAGATTCGAAATGTAGCATTTATTGCTAATTGAAAAAGTTTGTTTTATAGTACAGAAATTATACTAAAATTTTAATTATTAAAATATGCATTGAAATTAAAATGTATGAACTAATTTAATTTACGCAAAAAAGGTACTAATGGGAATTTTTATAAATTAATAGAGCACTAATGATATATATTTAAAAATTTATAAAAAGTGTAAATAAAATACTTAATATTTAATTTGATATCTTTTAATTAAAACGTATCTTTTACACAAGGAGTTATCGTATAAGAATGCAATTTTTGTTATATTTATTCTATCAAAATTACTTTTATTTGGATCTTCCAAAAAAATTATTAAATTTATTCTTTTACAATTCACTCATTGCATGTTTCTTTTTGCTTAGTGATCATACACTTTTAGTGTGTTTTAGCAAATTGATGGTATACTGTTTTAAGTGAATATTTAGATCTGTATTTCCTAAGATTGCTATAGTATTGTGACACAAATGGTAAAGATTGCTAAAAATCGTGCATCTATTCCAACACAAAATTGCAACTGTCTATCATCTGGCCAATCACAGCTAAGTAAACACAACTTTTTTTTAAACAAAAGAATCTTTTGTACGACGAGCTTGAAGTATTTTAAAAGCTGCATTTGTAGAGAAATAAAAATACATTTAATTAAATATATGCTCATTCTAAAAATTATACTGTTTTCTTATAAAAATACTTTCTAATAATTTAATTTTTATTATATTTTAATTTTGAAAATAATAAAAATATTTAACCCAAAAAGGCAATTTGTTTAGAAAACGCTGGCAACAGTATTCTACGCATACATATTGGACTATTGAAACAGAGTTCATCAAATAGGATCCAACCGTTTATTAGCGCTCTTTATTGGTACACTAGTACATTGCATTTGTAAACAGGAGTTGACACCAAAAAGAAAACAATAGAAAGGAAACCATATGAAAATCTATCGAAATATAATTTTTTGAAAGTAGTGCTGTTAATTTTAAATTTTATACTTTAATTATAGACGAAAAATATTGATACTACATATACAACCCATTAGACAATTATATTTAAGTATATTGATGACTAATGTAATATCATTGAAAAAATAGCTTATTAAGTGAAGTTTAAAGCCATATATAAAATAATATATATATATATATATACATATATATGCATGCAAAACAGTAAAATATTATTTAAAGTGATTTTCTTCGTATCAATCTCATGGTTCCCTAACAATTATAGCTGAAATAAACATAACTTATATTAATAGAAAACTTTATAATTGCTTCCGAAACCTACATATGAATTATGGCTGCATAGTTAAAAAAAAATTATGGTAAAACCTTTTAAAGATGGATAATGTCTTGTAGATTGTTAGCAAGCCTGTAAATACCATAAAGTCGAAATGATTAAATTATTGTCAATTCAAAATTCCATTGCATGCAATGCGATCCAGCTTATTACATGGTCTCCGGAGAGAATTGCTTTACTAGCTATAGGTCAATAGTTTCATTTCGAATTTAAATTCATAAATAAAAAAAATGACAATTGAGTTAATCTTGTAACAAACTTAAAATAGTATAAATTGTTACAGTAAAAAATGAAAATTAAATTGCCGTTTTGAAAATTCAAAAGGAAAAAAATAAAATGGTGAACAAAAAAATTTGTATTGAATATTTTACAATACTGATTATAAATGGATCTCATACTGTTTTATTGCTACATATCAATCACAAACATTTCTAATGGAATAAAATCAGATTAAAAATATGTGCAGTTTTAAACGTCGTTGTGTAGCAACGTAATTTAAAAAGTAATTGAAGATAAGAATAAAGATAAAATCAAATTCGTTCACAAATCGTTATTTTTGTGTGCCTCTTCAATAGAATGATATGTCATTTCGCAAAGCTTAGTGAAATAACAGTCGTTTTATTTCTTTTTTATGATCAGTTTAATTCTGGAAATATTTTTTTTATTTTCAATGGTAAGGCAATACAAAAAGCGAAGAAATACAGAAAAAAAGGAAAAGAAAAATATACACAAAAAGAGTTCAATAAAGTTGACCGAAGTGATTGCTTTAAGAGTTAGTTCTCTAGTTTACCAGCACCTCGTCTTCTCGGATTCGCCATGAAGTACCAAGCAACGATGGAGATGAGCTCACTTCATTAGTTTGCCAAATCACAAAAGAGGGCACTTTGGTTGGTTGAAAATCCCAATGCGATATAGTCTATTAGATTAATCCATTTGGATGAGACAAGTCACCAGCATTCCATTGCAATACAGACAGGGCTACCACGGTTAGGATAGTAGCGATAGCTCATACCGAAATCTTTAGATCACTTAACCATATAGAAAAATGTCCACCATTAGGAGGTAGGTTTACATTGCACACCAATTCTGAAACAATTATAGAAATAATATATACATCGTATATTATCATCAACGCAACGGTCCCATGGTGGGGGCCAAGCTGTCAGCCTACTGGTAATTTTGAAACAGGATATGTTTTCTTTTTTATGGTATAGGGCTGTCAGACCCACGCCCAAAGCTCTACGGCCATAAGAGACCGGGACTTACGGTTTAAAGATGATTCGAAACACTACAAACATCCATGTCACCACCGGTACTTGATCCCGAATCCTGTGGCACCAGGAGCCAGAGTGATAGTCACTCGGACATACTCCAATTTTTATATTGCTTACGTTTTATTAATTTTAGCTCTAAACTTTTGATTTAATTATTTATAGTTTCTTCGGATATATTTGTTAAAAAAAAAATGTAACATCATCGTCAGTTAAACCGAGTGACAGTTAGCCGTATTTAAATAAATGTTTGAAATTAAATAAGAAAAATTTAAAAATTTTGCACCTTAAAGTAATGTTGGAAATGATTGAAATTTTAAAAAGCACCGTTTCATACATAAAAACTCCTTGAAAATAACGATGAATATACTTTTATATGAAACATACATCAACGGATATTATTCGCTGACATCTGTCTGTGTCCTATTTCGAATTCCTATTCCAGATTTTAAATTGTTTGAAGAAATAAGGCAAAAACATAAAACATGCAAAAAATAAATATTTATTTTCCAAAAGTTTTAAGAAAAATATCGAGACTAAAAGTACATTTTTAAATGACAAATATAGGTGTACATTACACACGTATTCATATTTTGACATAAAAAAAAATGATTTGAAGTGAATAGAAGATGAATGATGTCGGAAAAGATACATATTTTTAAAGCAAAACGCAGAAACATATATTCTAGGAAGTGTTTTGAAGCATTAGAATATCAATAACTTATCTGTCTTTTTTAAAAACTGAGAGTTACGCTGTTGTTATTTATTATTTTGTTCGCACTACACCCTACAGAAAAGCTCTTCCAGATGACAAATATGTTTTGAAAGCACTTAAAATTGCAATTCATATATCCTTTAAATCAAATAATAAGTTTTCCTTTTTATAGAAATATACGCAAGTTTTTTTTTTTCTCGAATTCTAGTAGATATAAACAAATGGGTGAGTTTAACAATAGATTGAGCGACTCAGCATCATTATAGACCTATTCTTATTCTCTTCCAATAGGAATATTCCTAGCCAGAAACAAAAAAAAAAAAGTGTATTTTTTATTTTCATTAATTATATTTTCAATAATGAGACTAAATGAGAAAATAAGTAAATATACATTGTAGTTTGCAGGTTGGCAATCAAATTGTAAATGGGGGCGTTTGGGTTGAGTTACTTGACGCATAGGTTGGAAAATTTGTTGGTTCTTTATTTACACACTCACCAACACAACACACATACAATATTTAACACATTTAAAGATATATAATTTATAGATTCGTGAAAGGATACCATTTCTAAACCGAAAACCCGGAACTCGGCTATGCGCAGGGTTCGTGAAATATATTTCCTCTCCGGTTGAGATTCTGTAGGTCAACACTAATGTACCGGGATGAATTAAATGTATGTCCTCTAGGGTTTCTCATCGGGAGCACAGGATGCGTTGTAGCTCCTCTCGTGTGAGAGTCTAGGCCGACTGACCATTTCTTCTGAATGCCGCAGGGGGCGTTCTTGCCAGTGAGTAGGAGGATACTGCAAATAAATTCCATATTTGTGACAATTGAATATTAATACATTGTTTCGTATATTTAAGGTACATCAACAAATTTAACAACATTTTGCTTGATGCATTTTTTTCTGCGACATCGTTAGCTTTACATTTTGACAGAGCAGTGACGTATGCAGTAATGTGATTTCAGAAACAGCTTATGTTTAGTATTTCCCATATATCAATACTAAATATATATTTTTCGTTATTGAAAATTTTTATGGTACAATATTCTCGTTATTTTTCATTTATAATAATTTCCATTTATGAAAACCCATATGCATATACATATGACTTATTCAATAGTTAATATATTACTTAATGTAATAAAACATGAACATGAAAACGCGAACAAAAATTGGTAAATCTACAACATTTTAAATAAAAGATTCTAAAAAATTGACGTTATATTCAAGCCAGTTATTAGAATCTATTAATAATAAAACTATTGAACGTCTACTTTAATTTATAATCTCTGCATTTTATTTATGCTTCATTTCATAAAAATTATTTCCCTTCAAGTGCAGCTGAACCAATTTGAACTTGCTGCATATTTTATAGCTTATTAATATAACAAATATAATCTTTATAAGATTTTATTTTTTATATTAATTTTAAGTATTATAATTAATATATATATACATATATACATATAATTATTATTATATATATATATATATATACATATAATTAATTATTAAAATTAATTTTTTATATTATTTTAATCTTTATAAAGATTTTACTTTATTTTTATATTAATCGTATTTATTATATAATATCCTATTTAAAAGCTAAGTTTTTATTAAACAGTTACATAATGAAGAAATATTATGAAATTGTCTACGAAATTATTTTTACATATATAGGTATATCAAAAAGTGAATTATTATAAAAGTTTCCTACATTTTATTCATTCCCCCTAACTGTAATTTTAAACAATGTAATTATTAAAATCTTTCAAAGAATAATAATTAAAATGGATTGTAACTGTGTGAATAGTTAACAATAATTCAGTTTATCAATCAGACATGGTTTAAGCAACATGCAAAATGCTTAAATACACTCCCTGTTATTTATAAAATAATACTTTATTGTCATGATATATATGAATCTTGAAAGGCATTCTTGTCTAATGTATTTAGGTTTATTAAATGTGCCCATCAACACAAGCCGGCTGATTTACATTGTAAATAAGGTTTGTAGGTATATACTTCACAACAGTAGTGTAAGTAACAGTGTCTGTAGCATATTGCTGAAAGTGATGATGCAAGCTAGCGTAGATGTCTTGATTTACACTGAAGTGACAAAAGTCATGGGATAGCAAAATGCAAATTTTCAGATGGCAGTAGCATCGCGTAGAACAGGTATAAATGCGCAAAGTGCTTTCGCAGAGCTTTCATTTCTGTTCAAGTTATTCATGTGAAGAGGTTTTGACGTGATGATGACCGCACGATGGGAATTAACAGACTTTGACCGTGGAATGTTAGTTGAAGCTAGACGCATGGGTCATGCCATTTCGGAAATCGTTAGGGAATTCAACATTCCCAGATCCAGTGTGTCAAGATTGTGCCGAGAGTATGAAATTTCAGGCATAACATCCCACCATGGACAGCGCAGTGGTCGACCGCCTGCTCTTAACGAACGAGACCGGCGACGTCTGCAAGAGTCGTAAATTCTAACAAACAAGCAACACTGCGTCAAATAACCTAAGAAATCAATGTGGGACGTGCAAGGGACTTGTCTGTTAGAACTGTGCGGAGAAATTTGGCTTTCTTGGGCTATTCCAGCAGAAGACCGACTCGAGTGCCTTTACTGACAGAACGACATCGCTTGCAGCGACTCTCGTGGGCACGTGAGACTATCGGTTGCCCCTAGATGAATAGAAAACCGTGGCCTGGTCCGATGAGTCACGATTTCAGTTGGTAAGAGCTGATGATAGGGTTCGAGTGTGGCGCAGACCCCACGAAGCCATGGACCTAAACTGTCAGCAAGGCACTGTTCAAGCTGGTGGTGGCTCCGTAATGGTGTGGGCTGTTTTTCATGGCATGGACTTGGTCCTCTGGTGCGACTGGACCGAACATTGACTGGAAATGCTTAAGTGCAGCTACTTGGAGATCACTTGCAGCCATTCATGAACTTCATGTACCCAAACAACGATGGGATTTTTATGGATGACAATGCGCCATGTCACCGGGCCACAACTGTTCGCGATTGGTTTGAAGAACATTCTGGACAATTCCAACGAATGATCTGGCCACCTAGATCGCCCGACATGAATCCCATCGAGCATTTATGGGTCATCATCGAGAGGTCTGTTCGTGCCCAAAATCCTGCACCATCAACGCTTTCACAATTATGGACGTCTATAGAGACAGCATGGCTCAATATTCCCTGCAGAAGATTTCCAACGACTTGTTGAGTCCATGCCACGTTGAGTTGCTGCACTTCGCCGGGCGAAAGGAGGGCCGACACGATATTAAGAGGTATCCCATGACTTTTGTCACTTCAGTGTATATTAATATATGTGCTTAAAGATATCAAATATCCCAACATATTTCATGAAATGAAATATTCTAAGAAATGTTTGGATTTATTGACCAGCTATTTGTATATCATATATTTGATGTTACGAAATTGCCATGTAAATATGTAAGAAAATTTTATTTTTATAATTATGTTTTATTCAAGTTAACTAACCTAAGTTATTAACATATAATATGGAAAACACCTACAGCTAACATGTATCAATGTTTTAAGTGATATGCAATATCTGCTGTGGAATAATTTCACAGTTTATGTCTTCAAAAGTAAACAGCCAACCTAATCTAAACGGAAAATAATTTATTCAATTTATTTTATGTATTGCTTTTTTCTAATAAAAAATACTGAAAATGTACGTTGTAAAAGTAAAAACTATCCATTTGGATGCAACGAATATCGATATAATTGATGATTAAAACTCTTAGTGTAAGAGAACCAATGAACTGGAATTTCGACTGCTAAGCCAGATTCAAAAATCAGAGATTTTCAATACATAAGACGGGGATGGAAGGCCTGAGTGGCCGATTAGCTAGCGCTCTGACGCCATAGGTTTCGGGTTCGAGTCCCAGCGGTGCCATGGATGTTTGTAGTGGTTCGAATCCACTTTAAAACCATAGGTCCCGGTCTAACAGGATCGTAGAGCATTGCGAGGGCATTGTTACTCTGCTTCTGTAGCTTATCTTAAAGTTACACGTCCCCCTGGGTATTGCAAAGTGAGTAACATCTGTGCAGCGCTTGCTTTTAAGGCATCCAAGACATCTGGATAAGTGTTTGTCAGCTGCATTAGAAAACAAAAGAAAAAAAAAAAAAGACTGGGATGGTGACATTCGTAGCAAGGATGCACTTCTATTAAGTTGCAGCTGCAAAAGAAGAGGCTGCGAAGCCACCCAAACGCCTTTCATGATGATTTCCTAAACAAACACCAAAAGGGTGGCGCTGTTTAGCAGCTCCCAATTCTCATACGCTGAATAATGTTGATGGGATAAGTCATTAAGTATCAAATAGGCCAAAACGTACCCAGAAAATAATATTAACATTTCTTGATTAAATTTTGGAAGGGTTTTTCATATACAAAAATAGGAAACTAGTCTAATTTAGTTTGGTTTGGTTTGTCGCTCTACGGTCATCTTGTGCACAATTTGGGCTAAACAGACTGGGACCTACAATTTAACGTGGATTCCGAACCACTAACGCGCACCCATGCCACCGCCAGATTCGAACCTGAAACATGCGGTACCAAAGAAAAGCGAATTGGCCACCTAGGATGTCTAGGGAACCAGTGATTTGGAATTTCGACTGTTGCTTTGATTCGAAACCAAAGATTTGTTGTTGTTTCTTATCCCCTCTTGGTAGACATCTAGGCAAAGCCCACGAACCCGTGTATCCTCAGAATTGAAGGCAAAGGGGTCAGCTTCTGTTGTAATGGAGCACCTGTAGGTAGATGTATGACTTGGCTCTGTGATGTTGACTTTTTTACGGGGTAGGGATGTCGATACAGGGATGTTTCCATTTTACTGGGTAAGGTTCACTGCCCTTTGACTAACAGTAATATTTGACTGAGACCTACGGCTTAAATTGACTCCGAATCCCTGCAGCATCCATGACACGTCAGAACTCGAACCCGAAACCAATGACGCCTGAGCGCTAGTCACTCTGTCATTCAGGGCCCGAAACCAACGTTCAATGTCTAAGCCTGGGATAGTGATATCCATAATTTAGGATGTATTTCTATTAGGTTGTTGTTCTGATGCAGCTGGCAATACAGACAGTTAATATCTTTGCTCCAAGGGTTGCAGTGCTGTTACACATTTAGCACTAGCCAGGAAACGTGTAGCTTGAAGATATACTACGGACGCGAGTAACACTACTTCCACTATTCTCTACGATCCGATTACGATTAAACCGGGACTTACTGTTTAAAGGGGATTCCGAACCCCTACAAAAATCTATGCACAAGCGGGATTCCGAACCCGATACCTGTGGTATCGAGTGCCAGAGCGCTAACCAATCGGCTATCAGGTCTCATTTTTATTTGGTTGTAATAGCAGAAGAAGAGGATGAGAAACCACTCTAATACCTCTTTTGCTGGTTTCTATCCAAACACCAAAAGACTGGCGTTGTTTATCAACTCCCTTCATTTCTATGCTAAATAATGTAGGTGTGATATGTCATCAAGTGTCAAATAGGCCAAAAATCCGGTATTAGAAATTAATACCAACATTTCTTGGATTAAATTCTGGAAGTAAGATTTTTTTCATATACCCTTCAGATAAGATTATTAGTACAAGTATATCTTTAGTCCAAACAGAAATACTATACGAGCAATAAAAGAATAAAATTCTAGAAATTCTAAAATTATGTACTCTTAATCTAAGTGATATATGTATTTTAGTCGCATTTTTAATAACTTATTGCATTTCTTGAATAATGTTCATGTTGTGATAATGATGATGCGTGTAATGCTTTAAAAACAAGACATTTTCAGGTTTTTCTATAAGATTAATTTACAGTAAAGAGATTTTTATAATTGCCAAAAGTTTCTCAATTCGTGAACATGTTATAATACCACATTGTAGGGGTTAAACTGTATTGTAGTAACATGGGTTACACTACTGCGTCTAAAAGTAAAACCAATTTCCAATTTAAAATTCCCGCGGCCTATGGAATTTCAATTTTTTTTTTTTTTTTTTTTTGGGGTTGCTGTGTGAAATTTACGTCAAAATATTCATTAGTGTTTGAGTTACGCTTGGCTTTATACGCTTTTTTACGTTAAAACTGATTCCGGGGATTTTTCAAGTGTCTGAATTAATTGAGCAAAGAACTTGCATTAAATTTTTGTTTGTGGAATGATTAGTAGAAATACTTTCTACACTTTACTCATCTTAATTTTCTGCATGAAATATAACAAATGATTTTTGTTAGTATTCCATAAAAAATAAATATTCTTATAAAATTGTGTGTATACAATTAAAATATTTAATTTATAAGTATTAATAGTAGAAATTATAAGTAGATTTATAAGTATAGTAGTAATAGTAGAAATTATTATGAATGGTAGAAAGGTTCTACACTTCTTTACCCATATTATTTTTCTGCATGAAAATAAATGATTTTTGATAGCATTCTATAAAAAATAACTATCCTTATAAATTTGTACATAATTAAAATAATTAACAATTTATAAGTATTACAAATAATAAGCTAACAGATTAATTTATTGAACAGATAAGTACGAAAATTTACGAGCAAAATTTATTTAATGACTTATTGCACTCTATTTAAGCAAAAACAAAGCAAATAGATTTTCCATGATATCGAAATCTTGATTTATGGGAATCAAGATCACGGAAGTGAAAGAATATTGATCATAAAATGTATATGAAAAGACCTGTAGCAAATTTACGACTTTGCGAGATGGAAAAATGAAATCATGCCTTGATGGATATTAACTTTCTGAATTATTTCTGAACTTTATATCTAACAGGTGACATGTTCGTAGGCTGACGCATAGATGATCCTACTAATATTAAATCCGTATGATTTTAGTTAGCCCTACCCTTCAAAAGATACGTGTATAAATTTTTACATCTGTGGCACTATTAGTATGTGAGTTATAGCATTTTTGGTGAAGTTATAGCATTTTTAGTGAAGTTATAGCATTTTTAGTGTTCATCACATGCAGTCCACTCGGCTGACTGTCGATTGACTCCGGTGTGAAAGGATGGAGCCATGTTTCATCCATTGTCATAGGTCGACGCAAAAATTCGGGTTTATTACGATTGAACAGCTCCAAACACTGCTTAGAATCATCAATTCGTTGTTGTTTTCGGTCGATTGTGAGCTGGCGCGGCACCCACTTTGAACAGAGCGTTCGCATATCCAAATATTCATTCACGATATGTCCAACACGTTCCCTTGATATCTTTAGGGTCTCAGCTATCTCAATCAACTTCACTTTTACGGTCATCAGAAATTATTTTGTGGACTTTTTGGATATTTTCGTCGGTAACAGCCTCTTTGGGGCGTGCGTCGTCCCTCGGTGCTCATTTCACCGTCGTTTAAATTGAGCAAACCACTTCTCTACGGTTGATTTTCCTGGTTCAAAGTCCGAATAATGTTTATCAAGCCAAGACTTGGCTTCAATAGTATTTTTTCGCCAAAAGGCAATGCTTTAATTAACACACGAAATTCCTTTTTATCCATTTTTTCAAACTAACAAAAGTTGCTTCACTAAAAATGCTATAACTCGCATACTAATTGTGCAACAGCTGTCAAATTTATACACGTGTCTTTTGAAGGTTAGGGCTAACAAAACATTATATGGATTTAATACTAGTAGTGCCATCTATGTGTCAGCCTACGAACATGTCAGCCCAACTGTTATAGCGTTAGTTTCAAAGACTAAGAATTGAATATATATTTTAAAAGTAAAAAAGGAAAGAGAATATTATATTATATTCGAGTTTGTGGTGACAAAAAGACTTTTATTCTGTAACTTTTTTTGGTGTTTTTATTTCCATATGTGATTATATCAGATTGTAACGAAAGTTAATTCCGTTTTGCCAAAAAAATATATTTATTCAATCCTCAGCATAGTCATTAATCATGTCCGTTACGTCTTAGACATAGGGTTTCGATGCCTTTCTTAGAAAATTCATTTATTTCTCCCTTAGAAAAGGAAACTAACATTTCAATGTCTTCTTTTGAAATGAGCCTAAATACTGAAAAAGATTTAGCAATCTTTTTGGAAAGATGGCAATCTGGTGAAGCAATGTCGGGAGAATACGAGGCGTGAAGATTAATTTCCCAACTACGTTTTTCCAGAAAGACTTTGTCGCCTTTCCAGTGCGAAGTTTGACATTGTCATACTGCCAGATCATTCCTTTTCAAATTATCTACAAAGGCGGTTTTCTTGCAAAATTATTTTTAAGTGCCTTAGTTGCTGACTGTAAACTTTTCAGGATTAATGTTTGATTTTCACCTACAGTGGGTACAAAAAGTATTTGCACACTTACATTTTTGCTTACAAATCATAAAATTAAGCATTAAGAAATACAAAAATTGGTATTGCCAAAGTAGAATAAGTTTAATCACCTAAATTAAACAGAAAAAAATACAATAATATAAATAAAAAATTTTTTTTTGCAACAAAATTAAAATATCTCGTGTCAAAAAGTATTTGTACACCCGCATGAATACAAAAGAAATATAATATATAAGAAAATTTCAAATAACTAATATTTAGTATACATTCCATTAGCATCCATTACTGCTTGTAATCTTGCTGGCATTGATTTAATTAAATTTTCTGTAACAGTAGGGGCAATATTTGACCACTCTTCACTAAGAGCTTGTTTAAGTGCAGATTTGCTTGAAATCTTTTTTTTCTTACTTTTAAATCCAAAGAATTCCACAAATTTTCCAAAGGATTTAAGTCTGGTGATTGTGGTGGGGTCGCAAGTCTTCTGGGTACATTATAAAGCAACCACATTCGTGTTATACCGGCAGTGTGCTTGGGATCATTGTCTTGCTGAAAATAGTACGAATTACTGATACCCAATTTTATTGCACTTTGTGGCAAGTTATCTCGCAACACATCAATATAGGTTCGAGCTGTCATATTCCCATCAATGAAACACAAATTACCAACTCCTTCGCTAGCCATGCACCCCAAACCATAACAGAGCCTCCTCCATGTTTAACTGTAGGTAATACATTTTTGGTATGGAAAGCAGTGCAAGGCTTTCTCCAAACTAATTTGCTGCCAACTGATTTAAAGATATTGAACTGACTCTCGTCGGAGAATATGACATTTTTCCAGAAATCAATTGGCTTATTGATATATTTCTTAGCGAATTCGAGTCTCTTCGGTCTAGTTCGTTCATTTATAAAAGGTTTTTTCCTTGGAGATCTCCCATAAATTTGTGCATCGTGCAGGACATTTCGAATACTTTGGGCACTAATTTGAACTCCAGATGTTGAAGCGACATCATTGGCTAATGTTATCGCACTAACAAATGGATTTTTTGATGCCTCTCTTATAATTTTTCGCTTAATTCGCTGTGAAAGTTTCTTTGGGCGTGCAGAACGCAAGTTATTTGATGTAGATCCTCTTCCTTTGTGACGTTTTATAATGTACCGAAAAGTAGAAAAGCAAACATTTACTTTTTACCTATTTCTCGATAACTTAGGCCACTTTCACGAAGAGAAACAATTTTATCTCGCAACGAGATCGGCAATTCAGATTTCTTAGGTGCCATCACAAATTGAAATCAACAATCAACTGATAAAGTATCGACGCTACCTCCCTTTATAGTCGTCTTACGTATGTTATTTACTGCGGGATGACCATCAAATAATTAGCAAAAAAATGCAAATTCCCTAAAGTTGAGTTGAGTGTGCAAATACTTTTTTGACGTAAGATATTTTAATTTTATTGCAAAAAAAAATTTTTTTTACTTGTATTATTGTATTTTTAAAATTAGTTTAGATGAATAAGGTTATTGTGTTTTTTAAATGCCCATTTTTGTACTTTTTAATGCATTTTTTATGAATTGTAAGCAAAACTGTATGTGTGCAAATACTTTTTGTACCCACTGTAGTAGCACTTGCCAACACAACAGAAATTATTCAATAAAAACCATCAAATTTTTGAAACTCATCTATGTTTGAATTCAATCAATTTTCTTGGATTCAAAGTGCTGTATAATTAAAGATTTTGTTATTGTGGAGCATCCGTGAGCTTTGTGTTCAACTAAGAACATTCCCTAACAACAATGGACAAGAATGGATTGCTTCAGAGGAATTTTAGGGGTGATTAACCACATAGAAAAGTCCTATTAGCTGCATAACTACCGACGCGAGAATCTTTAGACACGTTGTCACAATTATCATCGAAACGCATTGTTTCTGAAAACAATAAGTAGTAACCAACGTCACAATCGGATTAGAACCTTAGCTTGGTTGTGCGCGTTATCATTGGATTACAAAAAGAAAGATTTATAAAAGGACAGCTTTGTTTTCATTACATGTCTTCCGGTGAACATATTGATTCAGCAACTAAATGAAAAACATTTACGAGATACTTGTGTGAAGAATTATATTTAAAGCTAAAAGCCATTTTCCTTCTTATTGAAAAAATTATGTTTTTTAATTATAAAATAATTTCTATTTTTAAAAACACAGTATTTGAATTTAGATGGGATATTTAAAAGTAATATATGCTTTTTTTTCATGTATATATATTAACAATATTTTTTCAACCTAATTATTTTTTTTTTCTCTTTACAATGCGGTCTCGCAAAATGCTAACGGTGTTTATAGTGTCCAATAAACTTGTAAATCTTGTATGACGTGTGTCTTAAATATGGTATCTTGCAAAAGCTATTTCTTTTAAACTTGATAAAATATTTGAACGAGACGTAAGTTAAATTGGGATCTAATTTAAACGGTTCGTAAGTTGGATTGAGATCTAATTTCAATGAATCGTAAGTTGGATTGAAATTTAATTTGAACGAATTGTAAGTGGTAGGATTTAATTTAAATGAATCATAAGTTGGATTGAAATTTAATTTGAACGAATTTTAAGTGGTAGGATTTAATTAAAGGAATCATAAGTTGGATCGAGATCTACTATAATTTGAAAGAATCGTATTGGATTGAGATCTACTATAATTTGAAAGAATCGTATTGGATTGAGATCTAATTTGAAAGAATCGTGTTGGATTGAGATCTAATTTGAACGAATCGAAAGGTGGACTGATATCTAATATGAATGGAATTAAATTGGATTATTTAAAAACATGTAATATTAAAAAAGAGACTCTTTAAATCAAAATTAAAAATTTAAGAAAAGAAAATTATACTTTTAATATAATTCTAAAAATGTCACTAAATGTAAAAAGTGTCTCGAAAAGCAAAGCCATCATTCTCGAATGGGATTTTTTTGTTAAGATCATACATAGATGTTCTGGATTAAAAGAAGTCAACATGGGTTAACAAGAGAGACAAAAATGAGGTTAGATTTCATAAAATAAATAGCAAAGCATTCAATCTTTATAAAATATACACATCACAATTCTGTGTATTCAGTTGAAGTAGTTGCATTTCTGAAACAATATATTAATAAATACAAAAATGGGGTCAATTTTTAGTATTTGTAAAGAAAAACGGAAGGAAAGGAAAAAGATTTAAAAAAAAGAAAGCCATTTTTATGGCTAATATATATTCACTGAATGTTCTTTTTTATTTAATACAGTAAATTGGTTTAGAGATTTCATGGTCTCCTACCATAAGGTTTGCATTCAATAAATATTCCTATTTCCTTTCTTTACGAGTAAAATTCATTGAGAAAATATTCCCCTATGCATCTTTATTTTAAACATTTCAAATAATGGTGGAGTTTAGGGAAGATTGTGTTTATAGAATCTGCAAAGATGTATAAATCTGTAGAATGGAAAATGTTGTTTTATTCAATCTTTCGTTCTTTTATTCTCTACATTATGTATTGCAAGGTTTGCATGTAAATATTAATTTTCTTAAAGAAAATGTATCTTTTTTTCAATTTTTTTTTTATATTTAGATTTTTTTTTGAATATTCTTCATTTAAAAAAAAAAAATTAAAATATTTCATTTCATTGAAATTTTCATCATAACTTATTTTTTTTTTTTATGTCCTATATTTTTTCTACTTGTATTAATTCTGAACAGGATTTATTAAAGTTGTTACTATAAGCTTTATTTAAACTCTATCATGCGTCAGCAAAATATAAATTTTAGTTAATTTATTTATACTAAACTAATAATTAAATAATGCAAAAAAAGTCACTTAAAGAATTTTTTTTTTCATGTAGTTTTGAGGATTCCTTTTTAAAACATTGTGCCGACTTATTCTTCTATTTTATTTGTTAAAATTTAATATAGATGTTAAGATAGAATATTAGAGGCAGCCATTCTGTGTGTTTGAACTTCCAAATAGCACTTGTACAGATAGTACTTGAAGATGTTCTGTAAAATTTGGGGTGTATCAAGAAATGGAATCCTACGAAATTAATCATTGGTAAGAGCGTCTCGCTTTAGCGTTCATAAGAATTGGTTAGTAGGCCTCAAGACTCTCACCGGCGAGGATATACAGCGTAGCCATGCGTTTCTGTTAAGAAACTTTTAGTTTACAGTCTTTCATCCTGAAAGGAAAATAAATTTAACTCAACCGTGCTTATTAGTTGGCCTACAGAAGGCCTACTAATAAGCCCAGAGAGGAAGTGTATTTCGAGCGCCCTGCGAGTATCCGAGTTTCGGTTTTCGGCTTAGAAGTGGAATTCTTCCATGAATCTATAATTATTTGTCTTTAAATGCGTTAAAATATTGTCTCTAATTGTATGTGTGTTATGCTTGTACGTTTGTAGATATTACTGGGAGTTCTGTGTGTTCAGAGTTCAACCTGTGCCCGAGTATCTCAACCAACCACACCCAGTTACAATCTAGCTGCCCAATCTGCATATTGCTACTGTGCTACCAATGTTCCGTTGCAAATCTGATTAAAATGAGTATGCGCTAATAAATGATTTTCATTTAATACAGAATTAAAAAAAAAAAAAAACAGTATCTCTCATTTTGACAATATATGTTTTCCTGTAAGTAAAATAATAAGTACATGAAAAATATATGTAATGTGCTCCAACTCTACCATATTTAAGCTACATTTTTTTTTAAATCTGATCGAAAACTGATAACAAAATGAAGTATTTAGTACCCAAAATATCGGAGTTGTATTTCAAAAAGTAACCTTTCTTTTATTTTCCATTAAAAATTGCGATGTTTGGTGAAATGTGGATAAAAAATAAGGTGAATGGAGTCACGTAGTCTGTATATATTATTAAGATTGTTCCAGCTTATGGAAAACATGTCAGCCACAAAACTTCGGTGGAAAGTTTGTGAAAGAGAATAAATAGGAAATTATCACATTTATGAGATAAAGCACGAATTTTATATTGCATTTTTATCTGATTACTAATACACACATGATTTAAAAACGTATGACGTACATGTGTATTTATCTAATATTTTAAATGGCATATTTAAATAGCATTTACTGAAGAATCGCGTATTAAAAAATAATTGGTATAGAAGAAAAAATGTTGTGGTTTTTATATTTACTGTCAAGGCGATAGTCATTTCAAAATAAATGCAGTCAAAGGAATGCACCATCACAACCATAGTTAAAAAACAACAATTGCTCAGAATGTTGTAAATCAGAAACAAAAGTGCTGCAAAATTGTTAACAATTGCAATCAGATTGTTGTTAACAATTGCTCAGAAGCACTACAAATTTTAATTAGAAAACAAATCAACGTTTTTAGTGTTTATAGCGAAATATATAACACAAGGAAGTTGTTTCGCGATGATTAACTTCTAATTCGTATATTTGGCGACAAATTTGGTAATATTTTGGTTGTCTGCTCAGTTAGATTTATAATTGTTGTATTATTTCCAAACGATTAATTTATCATCAAGGCTATTCCGGTCAAATAAGCGTTGCAAATAATGAATTTAAAAAATTATTAATTAATATATAAAAAACAATTATTATGCATTTAAAAAAGGTTATCAATTTCGTATTAGTACTGAGTTTTTGTTAGGCAATTTTTAATTTTGGACGTAGTTATACATTCAGAATGATGGATAAATCATAATTTCGAGAGATTACCATAATTAAAAGCCCTTTCCAGTTTTATATTTTTAAATTTATTAAATTGCTGTAATACGTAATATGCAAGGTACATGAAGTGATGAAGGTATGAAGTGATCGAAAAGTGAGTTCCTTTATCATTAATTATATGTTTCTATTTTTCCTGATACAAAAGTATTAAATTTAAATAATCTATTTTACAAACTAAAATATTGTTTTACAACACATAAACAAAAAATATTAATTAATTTCAACAATATAAATTTATTTCAACAAATAAAATAAATTAATTTCAACAAATAAAATTAAAAAAAAATTACTGTTTATATTTATAGAAATTCATGCCGTTATTTACATTTAAAAAAAAAAATATATATATATATATATATATACATATATAAAAATATTTATAATTGAAAATTGAAATTAGACAAGGAAATTTAATACTTCAATTAATCATTTAAAAAAATTATTATATATTTTATCGTTAAAAACAGTAAAAATGATTTATAAAATTTGGTTTTTGCATAATTGACAATACATTATGAAAGAAGATGATATAGTGTTAATTTACTATTGTAAAGTAAAAAAAAAAAAGAATTTAGAGATAAAATTACTTTGCTAGTATAATAAAAAATATTTTTTAATATAAATTAATAAGCTATGTTAGCATAAATTTCTATAAAAATTAATTTAATTACACTTTTTGATTGTAAACTATATTAGTACCACGTATAATTTAATATATCATAATTTTAAAAATGCTTGTCTTTTTTGGCAAATTAAACAATTCAAATGGGAGTAATGTTAACATTATGTATTATTCCATTGTTAATTTTTTTAAAGTAAATTCAAATTTAATTTAATTATTATTAAAAATTTCTTTTATTGTAAAAAATATATTGAGAATACTGTAAAATTGATATGACTGATTATATAAAGACTAAATAATTATTAGTGTAGGAATATCTAAATTTTTGTTTAATGGTATGTCTGCCTCTCGGCGCCACAGCTTTAGGTTTAAGTCCTGGTGGTGCCATGGATGTTTGCAACGGTTCCGAATCCACTTTAAATTGTAGGTCCAAGTCAAGTATGACTGTAGAGTGTTGGGCGTAGGGCTGACAACCCTACCCCGTGAAAAGAAAAACATCTCCCCTGTCTCGAAATCTGCCAGTATGACATGCCCTTGGCCCATTATGGAGCTGCTGCGCCAATAAAGAAGTCAAACATGTGCTATTTTCAAAGGCAGTATTATCATATATTATGTGGAATAAAATAATCAATGTTCATAAACTGCAATAAATTTTTTTTTAACTGTGGAATAGCGAATTATTTTATATTATTTATATTAATGTAAGAAAAATCTAAATGGATATATATATTACTCGGAATCACTGAAAATGTTAATGATGTTACATGTTAATGTTACAGATTTTGTAATTTTTACAGAAAAAAATATTTGCAATACATTAATTGAATCAATAATTTAAATTATTATTTTTTTTAAAATTTATTGATATTTCCGTGGTAGTGATATTTCACAATAGCGAAATTTCCACATATTCTCCAACATTTCCAAAAAGTGGTATTATTCATTGATTAAAACTTAATTATAATATAACACGCGCCATATTATGCATCAATTTCTTTTCTCCCCTCGTTAATCATCAATTAAAGCAATTAAGGCGCCCATACAAATCCCTACTAAGATGGATGGCTAAGAAAGGAACGTGATCAATTTTTATTCGTGGATTGAAAAACAAAACACCGCCTCTTCATCCGAGAACAATATCCGTCCTTCATTTTTATTGGTGGCGCGGAAAGCTTCCACGTAATCACCTTGAACGATTCAACCCTGTCTTTAACCACACGAGTGATATTGAGGGTTAGTTAAAGAAAAAAAATAATCTTCTTTGGTTTTGGTATGATGGAAATTTAAGATGAGAAAATCGCTCTACGACGCTGATTTTTGGCGTCGTTATTACTTTGTTTGTCATGTAGAGATAAAATTCATTTGTTGTATAGGTTCCAATTTTATGAAAATCACGTATGTGTTAAATAAATGAATAGTTAAAAAAAAGTTTTTGCATTCGCAAATTTCAAAATGTATTTCGAAATAGTAGCACAGTTAATCTTAATTATACATATGACGTTTTGAAAGAAAATGTTATTGTATTAATAAAGTCCTAAACATATTGCTGTATTAACATATTGTAATCCTGAACATAACTAATATAAAGTTCTAAACACTTTCTTATTCTAACATATATTGTCGTATATATTGTATATGTCGCATATTGTTGTCCCTAAACATATTGTTGTAGTTCTAAAGTCCTATGAAATAAAAATTATTTCTTCAGTTCAATCAAAATATTATTTTGCATAAAGTACAGATTTTGGTCGGATTTAAGTACAATGAAAATGCCTTTGGGGATGTAATGACGTTAGTTAAATTCTGCGCAATTGACAACTTTGAAACTTTCAAGAAAGTAGCATTTTTGGCTTCCGAAAAATGAACATAAAGTGAATATGATTATTGAAATGTTAGAATTGAAAGGAGACTTTGTTGAAAAAAATGATATGTTTATGTCAATGTAAAAACAGGCTACTAACTAACAAAGCAATCACTACAATGCGAATCCTAAATTACAACGAACAAAACCATAACTCCTTCTAGCTAACTTCTAATTTTTAAAACAATGGAACATTCTACGATTACCACACATTCAAGTGAAATTTATTTAGATATTTTCTTTTTTTTTTTCGCACGTTGGCATCTGTATACTTCTCGTGCAAATTCATGGTGGATCCAATGTATTTAAACAATTCTTTTTTTTTTCCCACTCGCTGTCCATCATATATCATGGTGAGAATATATTTTGTACCCTAACTTATACTCTAAAATTTAATGTTAGAAGCAATTATATTTGAAAATACAGATTTATAAATTGTTATTCTCGGCAATATTTATGGTATATTTAAAGCAAAGTTCGTTTTTCAAACAAAAAAGTGATACTTTTTAAATTAAACACTTAAATAAATACAATTAGCATCTTGAGAAGAGTATGTTTAAATTCATTGAATTCATGAATTAATAATGTAAATTTCGATGCTTTAAAATATAACAGCATGTAAATAAGATAAAAAGTTTTTAAAAGATGAGAGCAAAACTTATGAGGATAGATATTTGTTTTTAAATAAAAGGACTTGTAGAGATATGTTTAACAACGCATTGCATATTCTTCTTCAATGGCGCAGCAGTCCCATGGTGGGACATGGTGCTTATTGACCAATTTCGAGACAGGAGATGTTTTCTTTTTTACTGGGTAAGGGCTGGTAGTCCTACGCCCAGATCTCTGCAATCATATTAGCATGGGAACTACGGTTTTAAGGTGGATTCCGAGCCACTGTAGAGCTTCTATGGCACCCCAGGACTCGAGACCAAAATCTGGGGCACCGAATGCCAGGCGTTGGTCGCTCGGCCATCAGACTTTCAAATAAAAATCTCATAATAAATTTTAATTTAATTTAATAACTAAAATAAATAAATAAAGGATAATTTTTATTTAAACATTTCTTGATTTTCAAAACCAAAATTAAGAGTTTCGTTCCACAAACATATAAATAAATAAATAACGTTGCACATACAAAACTTAAATGGAAAATATTTGCATAAGACCGACATAATTTATCTTTATTGGTTTCATCGTCATCAGGTAATATTTATTAACATTTACTACCCGCAAATACCTTACAAAACATTGAATTCCTGCAAATTATGTTAAACTAACGGCAAAACATTATAATATATTTGCTTTCCAATTCCCAAATACATAAATTGAAACTTTAACTAGAAGGCTGTTTATCTAATAGAAACACATACATATTATGCATAGCGCGTGGTATAGAAAGTAAATATGTAAGTTTCACTTACTATGTTACTATAAAATTAGACTCATTTTCAGTGCGAGCACTTCTCATTATCATTAGATTCATAACCATATTAGCATGTCTTCTCACTAATACTAATTTATAATAATACTAAATTACTGTATATTATTCCATTAGCATAGGGAAACCTTTAATGCTCTGTAAGCTTAAGCTTACTTTCCTATTAGTTGAATTGACAAAGATACAGACGGGGTTGCATAATTATGCAATAAATTTGTGTAGATATCATTTCGAGATGTTATATCACCTGGATTTATTTGTGGATGCCATTGCATAATGATTGTAAAAGTATTCGTAGGTGGGCGATATACCCATTGCAGTAAATATGTTGACTCTGAAGTTCAACAATTCGCAGTAAATTAAACTAATAGATGGTAAATGTCTGGCTTTGCCAATCGACTCCATATTTCATTAAATATATAATTAGTATAACTGATTTATATTAGTTTAGGTACTATAGGAACTGCTTTTAGTTGCAAAAGATTGTTAATTTTTGATGCTTTATACATAAATATGATTAATTTCATCCAATTTTTACTCTAACATAGCGTTATGTTTTGCTTTTTTACATTACAATAAGATATTGATTTGTGTCATATCAATAGTTTACAAATTATGCAGTAAACGTGTTTGATAAAATCAACTGCACTATTATTCAAAATATGTAAATAATTGTTTATTAATTAATGTATAAAAATGTGCTTTAATGCTTTAATCTTAAACATACGTATAAGCAAAAATTTTTTCGCTTCTTCTTTCTCTCAGTCTAGCGAATTTTTAACGACAGAAGGCAATTTGTATTTATAGCGTTGGCCACATATTTCGACTCGTATTAAGTGACGCCCAAAAATAATTTTTTTCCCATAGGTAAAGATAAAATAATTGATTGAAAGGCAATATATTGTTTCCATCACGGTGTTTATTGAACCAAACATCCTACATAGATAAAATAATTGATTAAATATTAGCATATTTTATATAATTACAACTCTGTTAAAACAAGATTTACTGAAAGTTATCCGTATAAATATAATACTGCATTTTAATTTCATAATAAACATCTACGAGTAAATCCAAATATAAACATCAACATTGAATAACATGGTTCATGCTCAATTTTCAACTATGCGTCATACCTATCCCATACATATAGTGAAAATCCTTTTTCTTTTTCCCTTTTTTTTCCCTAAGATCTGTGAAATGCAGCACATAGTAACGACAATTTTTTGGAAATAAAAAGTAAGTAATTTGTGAAAATTTACATTTTATTAGAATTTTTATTTATCAGGCAAACATACATTTTATTAGGAATTTATTTGTTAGGCAAATATAAATTTTACTAAAAATTTATTTACTAGGCAAATATACATTTTATTAGGATTTATTTATTTATTTGGCAAAGGTGCATTTTATTGGGAATTTATTTATTAAGCAAATACACATTTTATAAGGAATTAATTTATTAGGCAAATATAAATTTTATTAGGAATTTATATAGTAGGCAAATATATATATTACTATTAGGAATTTATTTGTTAAGCAAATATAAATTTTTTTTATTAGGCAAAAGTTTATTTATTTTTAAGCAAATATACATTTTATTAGGAAGTTTATGTACTAAGCAAAATACATTTTATTAGGGAATTTTATGTACTAAGCAAATATACATTTTATTTAGGAATTTTTTATTAGACAAATATATATTTTATTAGGAATTTATTTATTAGACAAATATATATCTTATTCGGAATTTATTTGTGTGGGGAAAATATACATTTTATTTAAGCTCTTGATTATTTATTCAAGTACTTCAATCAGATGGCTAAAAAACTCATGGTTTCTAAACCATTTCCTACTTTCCTGCACTCTAAAGCTAAGCAAATGTCATACTCTAAAACTAAAACTACAATGATTTCAATAATATATCAACCAATGGTTTAAATCAAAGAAAACTTCTTAAAACAAATTTTTTCAAAGATCTGTATTCCCAAATTCGTCTCCCAACTAAATAATCATTATGCCTGGCACTATCATCCGTTCACAACAAACACTTATCAAGATATCTTTGCAAACTATTGGGGCGAGACATTTCCCTGCTTTCCCAAAAGGATTCCAACACTTCTTATCACATTCCAGATCGATGGTCTAACATCCCTAACAAAAGGAGGATGGGATACATCTTATATAAGCAATAATGGTAAATATGCAATATTTATTAGGCAAATATGCATTTTATTAGAAATTTATTCATTAGGCAAAATATTATGCATTTTACTAGGAATTTATATATTAGGCAAATATACATGATTAATTATTCAATAAACTTCAATCAGATCGCTAAAACTTTTTGGTTCTAATCCATTACTACTTTTCTTGTACTCTAAAAGCTAAACAAATGTCGTACTCTAAAAACTAAAGTTACAAAAGATTTCAATAATATATGAGGTTACAATTATTTCAATAATATAATCAATGTTTTAATGAAAATTCTCATAAAAAGAGAGAACTTCTTAAAACAAACTTTTCGAAGTTCAACAAATTCGTCTTCCATCTAAATAATCATTATGCCTGGCACTACCATCGTTCCCAATAAACACTTATCCAAGATCTCTTGCAAACTATAGGGGCGAGACATTTCCCCGTTTTCCCCAAAGGGTTTCAGCACTTCTTATCACATTCTAGATCGATGGCCCAACATCCTTACAAAGGAGGATGGATACTTCTTATTCTTGTCGCACTTAATTTTTTTCTTCTACCAGCCACCCATTCACGTCTGTGCTCCCTGTGTTCTTCACCCTGTTTTGCTATTCATGGAAACGTCGAAGCATCTATCGAACAGGAAATCCGGGGCGACATCCACTCCCTCCCCTCTCCTGTTCCCTCCCAAGATGAAACCTTGGGGAATAGTGGAGTGGAAACGAACGACCCGATATTTCACTTCGTGATCAGTACCAGATCCGGAAATCGATAGAATTTTTAGTTTTGGTAATGGGAGAGAATTTAGCTCCACTTAATTAGAGACTTGATAAGCATCATCATTGTTGAAAAGTAGAAATGTGTTGAATTTGAATGGATAAAGTTAATCAGATAAATTAACGTGTTTTACAACGATAAATGCTGATCGATGACAGTCGACATACTAAATACAAACTGAAACTTATATGAAAGTATTTTTAAGAAAATGGAGTCCCCCTTCCCTAGGCAATTCGATTTTTAGTCACAGAAACTTCACCTCAACCTATCTCTAATCCACAGAACAATGATTTCAAAATAAATCCTTTATAAAGTAAGCTTAATATAAAGGCCATTATGTATACTACATTTCATAGCACAATTAGATAGAAGATATTAATCGCCGAAATAGAATCAACGAATCATTTATAAATTTACATTGGTTTACAAAAAACCCAGTGTTTTCATAATCTCAATATATATATATATTTAGGAAATTATTTATTAGGCAAATATATATTTTATTAGGAATTTATATATTAGTCAAATATAAATTTTATTAGTAATTTATTTATTGACAACTGTACATTTTATCAGAATTTATTTATTGAACAAATATGTCATCAGGAATTTATTGCTGAAACATATATATTTTATTAGGAATTTATTTATTAAGTAAATATGTATTTAGTAGGACTATATACATTTTATTAGGAATTTATGTATTAGGCAAATATACATTTTATTAGGAATTTATAAACAAACATACATGATAAATTATTCTATAAACTTCAATCAGACAGCTGAAAGTCGTGGTTCTAATCCATTATTACTTTTCTTCCACTCTCTAAAAAGCTAAACAAATTTCGTACTCCAACACTAAAATTAAAATGATTTCAACAATATATCAGCAACTGCTTTAATCAAAGAAAACTTAAAACACATTTTTTCGAGGACCTGTTTCCACAAAGTCGTCCTCCATCTAAATAATCATTATGCCTGGCACTATCATCATTTCCAACAAACACTTATCCAAGATCTCTTACAAACTATAGGGGCGAGACATTTCCCAAAGGGATTCCAACACTTCTTATCACATTCTAGATCGATGGCCCAACATCCCTTACAAAAGGAAGGATGGATACTTCTTATTCTTGTCGCACTTAATTTTTTTCCTTCTTCCAGCCCCCATTCACGTCCGTCCTCCCTGTTCTTCACCCTGTTTTGCTATTCATGGAAACGTCGAAAGCATCTATCGAACAGGAAATCCAGGGCGACATCCCCCCTCTCTCACTGTCCCCCTAAGATGGAACCTTGGGGAATTGTGGGTGGAAACGAACGATCCCGATATTTCACTTCGTGATCAGTACTAGATCGGAAATCGATAAAGTTTTTAAGGTTTGGTAATGAGAGAATTTAGCTCCAATTAATTGGGAGACATGATAAAGCATCATTATTGTGAAAGTAAGAAATGTGTTGAATGTGAATGAACAAAGGCTTAAAATCCAGGTAAATACAAAGAGAAAAGATCGATGGCAATCCGTATACTAAATGCAAATTGAAACTTACATGGTATTTTCAAAGAAAACAGAGTTCGTGTTTTCTCACCTTCACTAAGAGCAACTCAATTTTTAGATATGAAACTTCATCTCAATTTATCTCTAATCAACAAACACCCGAACAATTCTTCCAAAATAAAATATCCTTTTAAACAAGTAATAGGGCCCAAAATTCTTTTGCTTGCATTTTTGACTGGTGGCTATAACTCTGGTAGCATGAATGTTTTGAGTCTTTCAAATCTTTCACATTAAAAGCTGTGGTCCCAGTCCTAGTCAGCTTGAGTTTTAAGCTGAGCCGTGAGGCGACCAAACAAACCAATATGCAATATTTAACAGAACAATTAAGAAGAAAATATTGAAAATATAAAAATAGTTTCCTACAGATCATTACCAATTTATCTTGATTTACAAAAACAAGCATTTTCCATATTAGTCTCAGTATAGAAGGCTTGGAGTACATTTGCATCTAAATTAAGCGGGGAATTTATAACGGCCATCGGTAATCACACTTATCTGCGTGTGTTCGATCTTATTGCTTCTGCAATGGAAAATACAAATGCACATAACTAAGGAGATGGACTATTGCCGCTCAGTGTATCATAGCAGTCTAGCCATCTAACTGCCACGATAATTATTCCAGGATATATATGATATTTTATTTCATTTTATTACAATACTTTCTTTTAACACATTCGTTCTGGGTTTACTGTTTGCAAATGATTTTTTATTTCTTAAATAATATCACTGTAAGTATAATTTATTTGTAGTTTTCCACACTCTAAAGAAAATATGCCTTGCACTGCCATTCGAGCATAGGCATTCAATCTTTATCAATAATGCATTCACAACTACTATCACAATAACTATCGAGTTTTCAGATTTCTTATAATGTCTGATGGTAAGTGTTTGAACTGTAAAAGTTATTTCGAAATTTGTGGTTGAGAAAACTACCTTGAAGATTGTCATTTGTGAATAGGCATTCAATCTTCAGTAACGATGCACTCACAACTATCACAGTTACCACAGAGTTTTCTGATTTCTTAAAGTAATTTCTTGATGTTGAGGGTTTTAGTTTATAATTGGGATAAATCATTTCGAAATATGAAGAACTAAAGCTGCTTTAAGCACTGACATTCGAGAGTCAGCATTCAATGTCGACGATGCTCTCACACTATCACAATCACCATCAAGTAATTACAATTCATTTGAAATACCAATCTTTATAAACAAACTATTAGATAATATATATTAGAAAAGAATTTTTCAATGAAATTGTCGATGAAAAAATCTCTTGTGTACTTAATTATATAAATAGTTCGCATAACGAGTATTACTCAAACCACGAATCAGATTTAAAAAAAACATGTTTGATTAGCTGAAACAGAGTTTAACAGATTTGACTAGGTTATTTTGCATCATGATTATTAAAATTATTACTTGTCAGAAAAGTATACTAAAATTCAGCTTATAGTCATAAAAAAGGAAGTGATTTGTTTTGATATATGATTAATTTTAATAACAATATAATTTTGTAACTTTTCTTTATAACTTCTTTATTATGTTTATTATGTTCTGTTATTATGTTATCTTTTATTATGTTCTTTTATTATGTCTTTATTATGCTTTCTTTTTTATGTTTTTTTTTTTCTTCAATTTTTTCACTTGGTATGCAAAAATACAATTAATTAAAAAAATTAAAAACTGAATGACAAAAAGTTTTATGCATATAACTTATCAAATATATACGTGATATAAAATATAAAATGTTACATTAAATATAGTAATATAAATAATTACTGTTGACACTAAGTTAATATAAGTTAACTACGTTAGTGATAAATATGTAAAAGCTAGCCATTTTTAGCATTTCAGTTTAGCTATCTTTTGCGTTGAGAGTAGTTTAGTGAGATTCAACTAGAACATCTACTTCCTTACGTGACTTCCTGTGATCCAACGGAACAGGAAAGTTTCAAAACTTTTTACAAGAGACAAATCAAGAAGCTTATAAGCGCTTGCGAATTGCATCGAATTAAGTGTCGAATGTGCACTCAAGGACTTTCGGAACATGGAACATTTTCTGCTTAGAACACGCCGCGAGGAACGTAACGCCATATAGTATAGAAACATTCTGTACACTTATAAACGATAGCTACTATATTTTAAGATTTTATGTGTTTCATATTTCATATAAATATATTGAAATTTTATTCGATTTAAATCGTTTCCATAAGAATACTTAGTGTTAAAGAAGCTAAAACCATTAATAAAAAGTCTCGGTAAATCTTTTCAGATCTTTATTATGTTATAAAATTCAAATCGTGAGTGAATAATTATTTGGATTCTTGGAATATTATATGGTGGTAAATGCGTATTAGGCTGAGTTGCAGTAAATCTTAAAACCGTAATAATTGTGAACTTCAATTATTTATTATTTCTTTTCACTAGTGCGAAGTCATAAACACCCTCACACATACAACTGTAGACATAAAACTATTTAACACATTTAAAGAGATATAATATATATTCACGGAAGGGATTCCTCTCTCTTGGCCGAAAATCCAGAACTCGGCTACGCACAGGGTGCGCGAAATATACTTTTTCCGGATGAGTGTGTAGGCAACTAATATGCAGAGCTGTGAGAAATATTTCCTTTGGGATGAGCTAAATGATGAGATAAGAGATAAACAAAACGTTTCTCAGCAGGAGGTAGGTTTCGCCGTATTTCTTTTTTCGGATGAGGGTCTTTCAAAACGACATACCATTTATCCTGAACGCCAAAGATCCTCTTAGCAGTGTGTAGAAGGAATCATGGTGACAAAACTCATTTTATATTTGATACAGAATTTTATTATAAAAAAATTATATATTTTACTTATAGGTGTTTTAAATTCAAGGATTCTGAAATATGAGTTTTAAAAGTAAATTTATTAAGAAGAAATATATTTTTACAAAAACAGAAATTGAAAACTCCATGTTAAGACGTTAAATTGATGATAAAGACATTATTATAAATATTTTACTTAAAAAAGGTGAAATGTTATTTAATTGAGGAAGTTGAATGAATTGGAAGTATTACCTAAATTTTAATTTTTCCTTTAAAATATAAAAAAACTAAGATATCATTTTAAATTTTAAATTAAATTTGCTTTCCAAAATTCAATTAAGAGTTTATTTCATGAAAATTGATCGAAATTTAATGTATATTTAACCAAATCGGACAACGCCATGTTATATTTTACCAGTTTATATTATTTAAGGCTAGTTAAATAACTCTTAACCTTAATTTTATACGATATGTTTTTCTAATAAAATTTCTCCTAAACCCAAAATGTTCAAAACTTGTAGAGGAGGAACATCAGGTCATATCTGCCACTTTATTATCAATAAGCAGTTTCCATGCATTAATCCTATTGGTGCATTTAAAATAATTTTGTTTGAAGTCTAAAATCCTATATTCCTTTAAAAGTCGCCAATTGCTTTAGGGTTGCAGTAGTTCTATTTGATTACAGTGGTTGAACATTCAAATGATTCTGACAGTTAATTGCAACTGTGGCAGCCATTTTGTTTGTTACTTGGTAATTTGTGATCATTCTTTCACAACGGATACAGGACTCTGAATACTGTTTTTTTTTTTTTTTTTTTTTGTGTAATTTATAGCATCAATTACATTCTGCAAAAACTGTCATTATTACATTGTAAAACCCCGTTAACGTTTTATTGATGAAGATTTTTAAAAGTTGACAGATTTGATGAACCTAAGACATGGATTACCCAGCATCAACTTTTTAGTCCTTTAAAAAGTAAATTTGTTTCAAGTCTAGAATCCTGTACCCTTTAGAAGTCACCAATTGCTTTAGGGTTGCAGTAGTTTAATTAGGTTACAGTACATAAACACTATACAAAAATGATTGGTGGCAGTTACATATAAACTACAATTGCGGCAGCCTTTTGGTTTGCTTTTCTTTGGCAATCTTGTAATCAATCTGGCAATGAATGATTCTATATACTTTTAACATAAATTTATTCAATTGTTTCTAATTTATGAGATGGATTACATTTTATAAAACTACCATTATTACATTGTAAAACACAGGCGACAGTTTTATTGAGGAAGGTTTTTAAAAGTTGGCAGTTTTGATGCACCCAAGATGTAGAATTATTTTTCCACTCCGAAAGCTGAAGGAATGTTTTTAGTCAGCCATGTTGTTCTCCTTGAATGTCATCCCTAAGCCGACAAGTGGGAGGTATCGGTGAAAGTTTGATGTGCCCGCTTTATCCCAGCAATGATAATTATTGTAGGTGGTATTGCCCATGCCCACGTGTCATTATATGGTGGGTTGGTGAATGACATTTAACACGAATGGATAATTAGAAATTCATCATGTTTTTAAAAATTAATTTTATATGTTTTTTGTTTATTTATTCTTCTTATTTGAATTTTTTATTAATTTTTCTCGAATAAAAAAATAATTTTTAATTAATTTTTTCACAAAAATAATATATATTTTTTAGAGTTTTTTTTTTTTCTTTTTTGTGTGGAGGTTAATTATAATATTTTGAACTATTTTCTTAAATGTTTAAAAAATTTTAAATTATTTGTTTTTCTATTTAATTATTTATACTTGTTTGAATTTTGTATTTATTTTTTCTCAAATTAAAATTAATTTTTTAACAATTATTTTTTATTTAACCAAAATTTTTTATTCCTTTTCTGAGATTATTTCTTTTCTTTTGTATATGAAGTTAGCTGAAATATTTTGAACTATTTTCTTAAATGTATAAAGAAATTTAAATTATATGTTTTTCTTTTTATTTATTTATTCTTTTATTTAATCTTTCCATTAATTTTTCTTAAATGAATTGTTTTTTAACAGTTATTTTTTTCAAAATTTTACTTCTTTTCTGAGATTTTTTATTTCTTTATCTGTGCAGGTTAGTTAAAATATCTTGAATACTTTTAACTGAAAATTGGAGTTAAATTAAGTTAAAAAAATTGAATCGATTTTTAATAAAACTTTCTTTCGTTAAGAAAAGAAATCAAAATATGCAACAACGATATTAAATATAATTAACATAACGGCAATCACTCATATATTTTAAACCAGTAAAATAATTTACAGGAAATGATTTTCCTGAAGGAAAATAAGGAAAACGGAAAAAATGGAAAATAATTCAATTCCGAAATACCCTTTTTTTTTAAAAGGAAATAATTTAAAGAGAAAATGGATTTCTTATATACTAGTATGCATATACACTCAAGAGCCAAAACATTATGACCACCCCTACATTTTGCAATGAACTCACTTGGATGACGTGGAAGGCACGTGACCAGGTGGAAGTGGTATTTAACTGGTATTAAGTGGTGGTATTAATCCATGCCAAGGCGGGTTGAAGCTGTGTTGCGCGCCAAAGGTGGGAGAACTCTTTATTTACAGGTGGTCATAATGTTTTGCCTCTTGAGTGTACATTCTAATATTAGGTGCCACAGATTTCGGCTTCTGAGTCGCGGCCGTGCCATGGATGTTTGTAGTGATTAGGAATCCACTTTAAACTGTAGGTCCTTGTCAAATATGCATAGATCGTTGAGGTTAGGGCTGAAATCCCTACCCATAAAAAGAAAAGCATCTCTTGTCTCGAAATCTGTCAATAGGAAGACGGCCATGGTTAACAGTTTCTTTTCTCAAAGTTTTATTTCTTTTCTGAGATTTGTTCATTTCCTTATGTATGGAGGTTAGTTAAAATATTTTAAATAATTTTCTTTACTAAAAATTGAGTTGAAATGAGTTTTAAGGAAATTGAACCGATTTTTAATGGGACTGTTTCGCTAATGATGATGATGATATGTGTGCTTGTGATAAAATTGCAAAACCACAAAACATGTATTAGATTGGAAGGGAATTTACGTAAGATTCCAAACAGAATACAATATACGAAACATAAAAGAATGCACACTCAAGAGCCGAAACATTATGACCGCCCCTACATTTTGCAATGAACTTCGCCTGGATGACGTGGAAGGCACGTGATCAGGTGGAAGTGGTATTTAACTGGCGGTATTAATCCATGCCAAGGCGGGTTGAAGCTGTGTTGCGCGCCAAAGGTGGGCAAACTCGTTATTGACAGGTGGTCATAACGTTTTGGCTCTTTGTGTACATACGAAGACTTAATTGCACCTTTTTAACGGACATGGAGTATATATGAAAAAAAGTGGTTTTACGAATTAAGCAAGTATATTTATTTCGGAAAAAGGAAAACATTTTCTGGCAAAATTTATTTAGCATTTACTCCATAAGAAGATTACAATGTAACAAAAATTCGGCAGTGGAGAATAAGATGTGGCAATGCCTTGGAATTATAAGTACCTCATTAACATACCGTCCAGAAATTTCGATTATACGCACAGAAATAAATATTGATGCCTGATATCACAGGCATGAATAATTCATAATTGCTCAAGATTAATGCCTGATATCACAGGCATTCCTTGCTGAATAACTTCCAACAATCTAATTAATAACTAACCATTATAATGAACGTATCTAAAGATAATGACGTGAGAGTAGCCTTACGTTACATTTCTTGGATGTATTTTTTTATTACGGTGACGGTTAAATACGTGTTAAATAGTACCGAAATGCATGCCACTACTCTGAAAGAGTTTTAGAATAACTTAATACTCTAAAGGAGTTTGAAGACCCCCAACACACTAGACAATCACGTTTTACGTGTTGAATATACCCTTAACAGTAATTTGTGCACACGTTAAACTGTATAAATCACTGTTGTCCTTTGTTTTTAGTAAAACCTAGCTTCACCAACATTATCTGTAAATACTTATGCTAACAAACCATAATTTCTTATAAAATACACCTAATCTGCTATAACTTTTCCAAGTGGCATGTATATATTAAATAAGTTCATTCATTGACTGGATCATTACTGTATACTTCAAATCATGGACAACAAATTGTGGTTTGGGATAGTTAAATCTGGCAAACAATATCACAGCGGCCTGATGGCCAATTGGCTAGCTCTCTGGCCTTTTGGTACCACGGGGCTTCAGATTCGAATCCTGTTGATAGCATGGATGTTTGTTTCGGTGGTTCTTAATCCACGTTAAACTGTGAGTCCCTGTCTAATTAGAGATTACCTGTCTACGAGATTCTTATAAGGTCTTGTTTTTATTCTAGGCAATTTCACATTACACCTTTTAATGGATAGCAAAGCCCTAGGTATGGGTGTGTGAGATGTTTAGAAAGAAAAAGCTTATCACAATAGACTGATTTTATATCGATAATGAGTCCACATTGTATGTTAGTTGTGTATATATATATTTATTTATTTATTCATTTATAAACGGAGTGGAGATATTGGGTAGGTATATTTTGATTTAGAAGTTATACATTGTGCAGATTGCTTATTCGTTAAAATTAAATGACGTGATTAAAAATAAAGATTACTACATCTACTTTATATAAAATAAAGTACAGAATACTTATGTAATTCGAACTTATGAATGTTTTTGTAATTACAGGCGGAATCGTTGATATCTTCAGTATTTCTTCCTCTTTTATGAAACATTTAGATATGACTTCTATTTTATTACTATATGCATTTCTCAAAATATATTTCTATACATGATTAAAATGTTTTTAATAAACAATTTCTTAAAGAAAAGAAAATTTTTAACTTTATTGAAAAATTCATGAAGATTGGAATATGCTTGCATTTCTTATTTACTATATCAACGATTTTGTGGGAAAAAAGCGTATATCGTTTCCATAATTTTGCCAGTGATTTACCAATGATAAAATTGCGAGTGATTATTTACTAATAAATTCACTTTTCTGAAAAGTTTTCCAATCATAGCAAATTATTAATTTTTTAATAAAAAATTAACTTTTAGTATTTATTGTTTAGCATATGTTAGTTTTGATATGTTATAGAAAATAATTTTTTATTTATGTGTAATGTCTTTTAAACAAAAAATATTAAAATAAGGCCAAGCTGACGAAGCCACGATATATTTAGATGGCTTGGCATAATTTAGATAAATTTCATAATAAAAATCTTCGAGTTTTGTATAAAAAATGTTATCATGACCACTTCCGCTAATGCTTTTATTAATGTCTTGAAAATTTAAGACTTAAAAGCTTCTCAGCAAAGCGAATTATTTTCGTTGAAAATGCTAAAGCAGACCTCAAATAACATTATTTGTTGGAATTAAAAGCAAAATTTTAAGATATTAAATTGTATAAACTTGATTTCTTAAATAAATTAATAAGAATACTGTTGGATGTGTCTTCATTATTATTTCTAATTTTATGACGATTTAGTCCATTTCACCCTTTGCACAAACATTAATTCAATTTATATTTTCAAGCTTGTGAATTTTATTAATTCTACGGAATAAATTTCATTTCGTGGTCCATATATTTATAAAATACATTTCTATTTAGGATATTTCAAGGAACCTTAAAAGATAAATAATTATTTATTTTTACTAAAAATAAAATTAAGGATGCTTTATTTAGCTAGTATATCAGTAATCTTCAAATAAAGAAAAAAAAAGAAAGCTTTTGAATTTCTTTAACGATTTCCATTTTTTTTTAATTTTTATTTATTAATTTTTGTAATTTCTAAAATATTTATGCATAACATTATATTAAACTACAGAAGAAAATATAACTTCTAGTAGTTGCAACACCATATTAAATTTTTATATTTTTGAAATGTATTTATTTTTCAAGAAACATTTTTTTAGCAGATTTTTTTTTTAGAACAGAGTATAAAATGATATTAAAGTAAATAAATAAAAGATAACAACGTATAATTATTTATGAATAAAAATTATAAATATATAATATTACTTGAGGATTAAAATTTAAAAATTGCATAAAATAAGAAAATACTAATGCAAAAATACTTTAAAATTTTTCTTGACCAGTTATTTGAAAAAAAGATTATTATGAAAAATGATAAAGTATGTAGTGCAAAGCTTTTGCTTAATTAGAAAAGAAGAACCCCTATTCCATTCTCCACTTTTTACATATCTTAATTAACAATATTATCATGGAATTTTTAAAAAAACCTTCTAATGCCAGCACCACGTGAGACAAACATCCTCCAAAAAATGCAAGATTCTGAAAACAAATCATATAAAGAAACTTTTTTTTTTACCTCAGAAGTAATTATAAAATTTACTTCCTTAAATATTCTATTATGCTCTCTTCCTCTTATTTATTTTTTTAATGGCATAAGGCAGTATGTATTAGTATTAATTTTTTTTAAAATAATGTCTGCAATGTTATATATTATTTGTATTCTTTCTTAAGTTTCGATTATTTTTATGTTCAGTCAAGTTGTTCAATTATTTATTTATTTAAATAAAATTATTTTAATTCAATAATAATAAACAATATAAAAACTATAAATTAAAATTTAATAAATAAATATTAAAATTATATTAAATATTTAAATTAAATAATATTAAATATTAAAATTAAATAATAATAATTTATATTAAAGACAAAACATAATAATAAAATTATATCAAATATTAAAATTAAATAATATTTTCATTTATATTTCAATCAATTTTTTTTTAATGAATAACCCTCATGACATACAAATTTAGCGGGCGCTTTCTAAAATTTCCTGTAAGAGGGGGCATCATTCTCATTTCAGATGACAGAGCAGACACCAACCAACTGAATTTTTATTTGGGCAACAAAAATTTGCGCCATTGCTACACCAATCGACTTACGGGAATGGTAAATATCCCATATAATTCCAAAATGCACGAATTGATTATTTTGTTAGAGGCTCTAGTCAGATGATACATAATAGAAATGTTTTTAAAGAAAAGTAAACAATTATTGTTTAAATCTAATTTTCTTTAATATTGGGTTCAAATAAAAATTTAATTATTGAAAAATTAAAATTATTTGATAATTAAAATCTTTCCCAAAGAATCTTTCCTTTTCCTGTTTTTGAATCCATCTGATTGGACCGCTGTTCAATTTTCCACACTATCAATGCTTGTAACTATACCCGCATTTTGCTGCCAAAATTGATCACAAAATAATAATTGATGTCCTTACATATGAATGTGAATGCAATTTTTTCAGTTAGTTATAAATTTCTTTTGTGTACAACCAAATCTTTTCACACGAGCTCACATTTCACTTAGAATTCAACTTAACGTCGCATCAATTTTCCACACATATGTAATATTAAAAACTTTCAGTTTTTTACAGTAAACACATCACTGAATGATCTTCATTAAAAACCATTCTGACCAAAGATGAAATTCTCGCCGATTTTGACTGAGGAAAATTTTTATCTCGTTTATCATAAGCCGATTTGTTGAATCTTCAACCGCAGTGTTTCGATAAACATGCGGTTTGCTGTTTAGCTACGTCAGTGAATCCATAGCGCTTTCCTTTAATCTATATGTTTGTCAAACGTTCATCTATTTTTAGAAACAATGAAAGGCCATAACAGACATTTGGGCATTTGATCAATATATTTGGCAAAATATTATATAAAAATGCAAAAACGTCTTATTTTAACAAACATTTTAAATAATTATTTAATAATAAAAATTTCTATTTATATTTATAACTTTATAAAAACATTTCCTTGACACAAATAACACACAAATGTATTTCTAACTGACCAATATTTAAAATTTAACGGATCATTTCTCTTTAACAATCAGTCATTTCATTAACATTTTTTTGCTTAATTAATAGAAAAATACAAATTAACAAAAATAAGTTGAAAAGGAAACATATGATGAAAATAGTTCTCAAAATGAGTTTCAAATGTAACAAATGGAAAAATAATTTCAAAAAGAAACATATGGCAAAATAGTTTCAAAAATGTAAAGATAGCAAGTCTAAAAGGAAACAGGGGCGAAAATTTTTGAATGAGCCGCATGAAAAATAGCCAAAGAAACTACGATGAAATACTTTAATAGTAATATACGCTGAAAAATACGCTTTCAAATGAAATATATGACGAAAATAATTTTAAAATTAAATATATGAAGCAATAAGTTTCAAAATTGAAACGTATAAACAATTAGATATATTTTAGAAATGATTTTTACATGAACAAGAATGAATAAGTTATAAAAATTATAATTTTTCTAAGGATTTAAAATAATTTACTGAATTTTTATAAAATTATCAATTACAAATAATTGATATTATTTATATTGTACATTGTATAAAAATATGCAATTTGTGTGAAAAAATCTACTTAGGCTTTTTTCACATCAGAACAATCTAAATTAATACTGAAATGTGTTCTAATGGATATATTTGGGTTGCATATTAATGAAAATTTTTTTTTTGGATATCAGCCGTCAGTAGTCTTACCAGAGTATACAATCGGTCTCAAATGCGAAGATGTAAAGCAGTTTTGATGATATCTTTTGAAAATTAAACTATTTACCATCTAATTATTTACATAGTATTTTATATTAACAAACGCGAATTTAAATTTTTAAATCAAAAACATATTAGAAATGCTAATATTTGGTTATACTTATTCATATTTTATTTGTAATAATATGATATTCATATCACCACGTACTTATAGAACAAATTTTAAAATTAGCAGATAGTGGTAGTCTTTAATTTTTATGACTATTTTTAATCTCATTGCATTGAGTTCATTAAATATTTAATAACAATATGTATTCTCTATTGCTTTTCACAAGAGCTGTTGACTAACCGTTCTTATTTTAATGTCTTTTGTAATTTCTCTATTAAGAATATTTTCATATTTTTTATCCGAAGAATAAAAAAGAGGGTTTAGTCACATTTTGTTAGTTATGTAAAACATATGTTTATGTTATTACTTTGCTGAAAGATGTATAAACTCTCATCTTTAGATTACCTTTTAAAATATTTCAACACATATACCATTACATTTATTCTGTGATGATTACTAAATAAACATTCTAATTACGGAAGTACCTCTAACGTATATAGATCTAAAGCGTATGCTTATGTGATTACTGTTGAAAGATTTATGAATCCTCATCTTTGAGGTAAATTGCTTTTTTAAAAATCCTTAT
The DNA here is from genome assembly GCA_021605095.1 of Caerostris extrusa. Classification (NCBI taxonomy): domain Eukaryota; kingdom Metazoa; phylum Arthropoda; class Arachnida; order Araneae; family Araneidae; genus Caerostris; species Caerostris extrusa. Next base: position 42,025 of record BPLR01003471.1, read on the forward strand.
AACTATACTATTAAATAACTATAATATATTATTCTGTAGATGATTACCAAATAAACATCTAAATACTGAAATGCATTTGTAACCTAAATAAAAACTTACTTTATATTTGACTTCCTCCAGACCGTTTTATTGTCCGTGGATATTGAATTTATTTTCATCTCAGGTTGGGATACACTTTATTTTTATTCTTCTGCAAAGCTAAATCTCTTCTTTGCTTAAGAAAAGTTTCTAGACACATTGTAATTTCAGTATCCTGCATATCGTAAAATTGAGAATTGTCTAGACATTACACGATACATCAATTTGTTAACTATATTATTTGCAGTCTCCTTTGATTTTTCACAACAATACTAACTTCTCCATTCCTGGTGGCTTGAGGACCAATTTGGCTAGCTCTCTCTGACCACTGGTACTACAGGCTTCAGCTTCGAATCCTGGCGGTGGCATGTTCCTTAGTGGATTAGATTAGTGGATTCTTAGATTTCTTAGTTTGGAAGTTTCTGAGTGGTTCGGAATCCACGTTAAACTGTAGGTCCCGGTTTAATTAGCCCAAAGTATGCACAAAATGATCGTAGAGAGACCAAACTTCTTCATTCATGAATATGCATTTTCGGTCAGTTTTTACGTTGCTTCGAATTATGCTGTTTAAGACCTTTGTCTTGTTTCAAGACTTTGATGATGATTTTAGCGATTTACCGCCATGATTCTTATATTGCGCTACACTATCCAATTTCAATTCCTGTGAATCTGAGAATTCTTTATTTTGTTTAAAAGCTTAAATGCCAAGAAAAAAATATATCATGTAAAAGGTTTTATGTTTTTCTGAAATTTTAGACTTAGTATGTGTGGGCTGCATATTTTTATGAAGGAGTGTTTATGTATTGTGTGTTAACTTATTAAATAGAAAATGGGATTATTTTTTAACGATTTATATACTTATGAGGGCAGCAACAAAATAAAAAATATTTATTATGGTAACAGCTTTATCGTTGTTATCAAGAAAAAAATATGATAAATCATTCATGACCACTTTTTGAAATACAATAAAGGATTATTTAATTATTAATTATAATTGAATTAAATTATTAATTGTAATTGCAAAAAGGATTTATACTACTGTGCTCAAAAAGTAAGACTTATTTTTTTTTTTCAAAAACTCCTTATTTATTCCAAATTTATTTTATCGCCTTCAAAGTAATCTCCTCCGGACACAATGCTCTTATGCCACTTTTTTTTTCCAATCCTCAATGCATACTAAAAAGTCATTGGCAGGGGAGGGTGAGGCCTTCAAAGCGCGTGGCGATTCGTTGAATCTCACCAATCGACTCAAAACTGTGCCCCGGAGTGTCCTTTTCCGTTTTGGGAATAGCCAGAAGTCGCACGGTGTGAATACGATGGTTGTGGAACGATATGGATTTCCTTTTTAACGAAAGAGTCACGAAGAATCAATGCAGTGTGAGCTGGCGCATTAAGTGTTTTCGGTACCAATCGAGATTTGACACGTTCTGGGGCCCAAAATGGAATTGACCGATCCTTTTGAAATTCCAACATCAGCGGCAATGTCTTTAATTGTAAATCGACGGTTTGCAAGCACCAAATCTTTAATTTTTTGGACGTGAACTTCGTCGCGTTGATGGTCGACCAGAGGGCAATTTCATCTTCAACGCGTTCTCTGCCTTCTTTGAACTGTTTACACCACTTCTAAACATTTCCTTTTCATATAGGAATGCTCGCCGAATTCCTTCTGCAAACATTCTATATATTTCCGCAAACAAATTGAATGTAAGTTCTTGGTTCGATTAATTCACACATTTCAAAAATCGCCAGAATCAGTTTTAAGTCTCACAAAGCCGACGGTAACTCAAACACTAATGAATATTTTGATGTCAAATTTCACACATATGCCACTCAGAGTGTCAGCAACCTAAAAAAAAAGAAAAGAAATTGAAATTCCATAAGCCCCGGAATTTTAAATTGAAAATGGGTCTTACTTTTAGACGCAGTAGTATGCTTGTTATAAGAGGCATTATAAGATATTTACTTAACAACTCTCCGGCGCTGCAGTCCATGTTGAACCATGGTCATCTTCTTACTGAATTTGGTTTGGTTTGTCGCTAACATTATTTTCACATTTACATTATTTTAAAAATTACTTCTAATAAAATAATTGCAATTTTCTTTTACATTATTACTCATATTTAGTTTTCAAAATATTCACATTTTAAAGGTAATTGTTTTCTTTAGTACGAAAGAATGAAGTTAAAATGGAAAATTTAAAATTACTTGTAACATTTTTTCATAAATAAAAAATGAGAAAAAAAAAAAAAGTCACTAGTTTATTGTCTAAACAAGTCTTGTGAAAAAATGCATCCGAAAATGCCATTAAAATTCATTTCATTACTTTTTAAAACCTTTTTACGACATTCATCTCAGTTTAGAAAGACTTCAAAAAGAATTTGAAGGAAATTCTATTTTATTTTTTTAAAGTGGTTTATTTTTTACTAAGGAAAAGAAACATTTCTTGCAAACTTCAATCTTATTTGTTCAGAATAACGAACTGTGACAAAATGGTTTATTGGTAGTGGATATTTTTGAAAGAAAGATTTTGTTGATAAGCAAAATTTTTGCGTAGTCTTTTTGGTAGAGATAAAAGTAGATACTCAAAGAACTGAGGAAGTTTTGTTTTCAGTTCATTTTGTTCTTTTGGTTTAAGTTTAAAGTAATATTTTTGACAGAAGATAATAGTAACACGTATTTGAAATATGCGAACAAATAGGAATAAGATGAGTTATTTAAAATGTCATGAAGAATATATTACTTTTTTGATTTTCTAATATATCTTAGGTTAATCTTTTTTAAAAAAAAAATTGCATTTTCGTTGTCAAAACAAGTGTGGAATCAGTAGAGCTTTAATAGTTGAAAGATTTTTTTAAATAGTTGATTTTCAATACAAGATCTATTTTTGTTCCATTGTTTTTTGTTTTATTTTTCTAATGCAGCTGGCAAACACTTAGACACTTGGTCTTGGAGATTTTAAGGCAAGCGCTGCACAGACGTTACTCACTTTGCATTACCCAGAGGGCGCATGTAACTTGAATATAAGCCACGGACGCGGAGTAACAATGTCTCCGTAACGCTCTACGATCATATTAGACCGGGACCTACGGTTTAAAGTGAATTCGAACCACTACAAACATCAATGGCACCGCCGGGACTCGAACCCGAAACCTGTTGTACCGAGCGCCAGAGTGCTAGCCACTCGGCCATTCAGGTCCATTTCGTTCCATTGTTCTTCCATAAATAATATCGGTTTGTACTACTTCAATATCCGTGAACATTCAATGCAACTTCTGCATCTATTTAAGTGCATAATGTAGCATTTTCACACGGGAAGAGTTGTAGCCCTTTCGTTCCCAGGAGAGGAATGTATATTCTTTAACAAGTACATAATAACAACTATCAGAAGATTTTACGAAGATGCATAAAAATTGAAACTCTATCCTTATTTAGAAGTGCAGAAGGAAAGAAGGAACGATTGTAGTTATTTTTCTGCACGTCACTTATCAATGGAAGTATTGACAATCAAGCGGTTTCCAGTATGGAGGGGAAACTTGAAAATTTTTGAGGGGGTGCTATTTTCCTGAATGTTAGTGGGTCTATGTAACCGCTTTAGATCACAACCATCACCATCTCCTTCACGTAATGAGATGGTCATATATTTTACTAAATATTCAAAGGAAACCTATTTCTAAATGCAAAATGTCTCGAGAAAACTATGTACTTAAAACGTATATCAAAAATTAAAATAATACTTAGGAATTAACTTATAAATTAATGTATTTACTTAACTTATATTAACTTAATTTGCTTAAAAATTTTCATTTCATTAATTATATCTAAATTGCTTAAGCATGTTACATCAAATTCGTTTTCTACACAGTTTGGAATGAATTGAAATCCCCCCAAAAAAGACTTTGGACACTGATAAAACTTTTGTCACTTAGTACATTTAAGCAGAATGTTCTAACATTCACTTGAAGAACAACCACAACTTTTTTTGTTCAGTAGAGATACCAAACTTATTCTAGGACCTTCACCAAGTTCCCAAACACTATTATTTTACTGCTGATATCAATACGAAAAACAAACTCGATAAAATCTTACATAATTTCTTATATAGAAAAGAATTATTCCGAATAAGTGGGGAAAAAAATGCCAAAATAAAAAGTTCAACATTAACAATGTCCAACCCTCGCTGATTACGTTCTACCCTGCAGACAGAGAAGAACCTGGGGAGAGAGGAAGACAGTGGGAAAAGTTGTCCAATCTCCAACCCTTCCAGCATCGTGTCCTACTACCAAAAAGCCAATTGTTTGACTGAGGACTTGAAAGGCTTCTCAAACGGAATCCTGACAAAGGAAAAAGGAATCCCTATTATCATCGATCCGACTTATCCTTCGGGCTACTCCACTCCCATCCCCCTTTTCCCGATTTCTCCAGCGGATTTGGCTCCTTAAGTTTTCCCTTTCCTCCGGACAAGTCGAGTGACCCGGGGTCTCCGGCAGATTATGCTGTCATGCCGGCTGCCTCTCGAGGACAACCGAGTTACACTGATTACTTAGGAGGCAGGGCCAAAGACAATATTGCAATTTGCTCTTTCCCATTGTTTGTGGAGACTGGGGGATTTGAGTGTCTTTGTTGTTCTGGTGGGTAATACGAATAAAATGAAGTTTGAAATACGTTTTTTGTAGATAGGGAATACATTTTATTTCCGTTGCACGCATTATAACTTTCAAAATGATATTCAATGAAATCTTTGTTGCTTTAGATCAGAGATTTTTAAATGTTTTGTGAAGCAATACATTTTTTTCCCAATGTGGAATATGTTTGCGCTGTCTCTGTTTGTCCATGAAATTGCTAATAAGCATACTTTAAAGAATAAAAATACATGCGCGGTTCAACGTTATCTAACAATATTTGTAAGTGATTCAATTTTGTGTTGAATATGTATTTCTATGTATAAATTGAATGCTATAAGATAAGAAAATGAGCAAGCAATTGCTTAAATTACCAAAACTACTACCACATGAAGTGAATAATGCTAATAATGAATTAAGCTAATTATTTAACAGGTAGCACATAGATAAAATTGAGCATTGTTTCTTTTCAATATATGTTCTTTGTTCTAATTGATAATGTAAAGACGTTGAAAATATTGAGAATATAAAGCATATAATTGTCAAAATTCACAAAATATACAAAGTAAGGCAGGGCACTATAAGTTAGTTGATGAATAGTTTCATCCTACCACTTAAAATGCTGCAAATAAAAATATGGAAGTATTCGTACACACGGTAATTAAAAGTTATGTAAAGGATAAAATTTATCGCTTCATGATCATTAATTTGAGTTAGTGCAAAATCGACAAATGTAATTTTGAGATAGGCATTTGTAAAATCAGTTAGTCAATATAAAATAGAAAACACATCCAAACAACATATTACATTTAATTTTTCAGTGAATTTTCAAATTCTTAAAAAAAAATTGGATGCTTATTTAGTGAAATAATATTTATTCAATAGGATTTCGGCAATCAGCCTCTATTATAATTCGCAAACTAATTTGTCTTTGACGTCAGAGTCAAATCTGCCAAAGACATCGAGGGTGCACTATTTGAAAATAACCAAAAAAAAGACAATCCAGTTCAGATACCAGCAATGCGATGCAATGGTGTCGCAACGCAAGTTTGATCCCCATCATCTCCATCACCGTTGGTAGAGCGCATCCAGTTTTCGGTCTCCATTTTAGAATACTAAAGGTTTGCCCCATAGGGCTAGTTCTACAGAATATGGCGCCAACAGAAATGAAAGCGGCAAAACTTACCAGAATACTCGCCAAGAATTGTGTGGCCTTACAACAAAATGTTTTCACTTTTTCAAAAAAAATACACGGAGATTACAAGAAAGTGTCATTCTTGGACACCACGCCCTTCAGCATTGACAATTGGTCTTATTTATGCAATGCAATATTGTGCTGTGGGAAAAAGGAGGGTACACAATATTACCCGCCAACCCGGTTTCCCACCTCTTTCCCCAATGTAGCGAAATGTAAATTATGTTAAAAAAATGCAATTTTAGCGCAGTTTCTTCTTGAAATGTATCAAAATAAAAGTAATTTTCGGTGAAATGCACTTCTTTCATCTTGACTAACAAGTGACATCTTGTCTTCAGAAGAATATGCATCATAAGGAAAACAGAGCTATACTGATTACTTAGACGACAGGAGGAAGACACTGCCTCTCCTACCTTTTGTGTAGATTTAGAATTCATGAGTTTTTGTTCTAACAAGTGACGTTTTTTGTTGGTAATGTGATGGGGAACGTATATTTGTTTTTTATATTATAATATGGATTTAAAAAGTAAATGTAAGTTTCTATCCCTGATAAGATCTATCCCTGATAAATTGTACATATAATGTCTGCCACTTTTATAATAAATAAGATAATTGCTGATGTTTTTTTTATATTTATGCTTGGCAAGTGATTTTGTACATGAAGGAGGGTATAAACTAGTATGGTAAATTTTTATGATCGGGACAGCTTACTGAGGTATATACGGTTCACTGGAAATATGCCTGTAATCTGATTGTTCTATGGTTAGTTTATCATTTTCCTTTCTTTTCCTTTGATTTAGGTAAAAATAATCTTCGTCTGGACTTACTTTAATTCATAACTATAAAACTCGTTATTGTGGGGAATTAGGAAATTTTAGTTCAATACATAACACCTCTTATTTATATCCTTATGAATTATTAAACGACAAGTTCCCCAGAACCTAGAAAGGGAGGGGAATTTTCTAGTGTCTTCAAAATCCCCCTATTACCTCTTAGGCTTTTTCATGGAATTCGAACAAGAACCATAAATTGCTTACTAAAGTCTACAATGTAAGTTTTCATCAGCTATTGGAAATACTTTTGCCATCTTCTAGAAATACAAGGAAAATACAATATTTCTATGAATTAAAAAAATCAAATTGAATCATGATAAAAACGCCTAATTATACTAGCATTGCTTAATGCAAGTATAATTAGAAAATAATTATGATTATATAATTATTTTCATAATATGATTTTTATGAAAATAATAATATATAAATTATGATAATAATTTTATATATTATTATTATAATATATAATTATGATTATAATTTATTAATATGATTAAATAATAATTATGAATAATTATTAAATAATAAATATGATTATGATTAATATAATGATTTTATATTAATATAATAATAATAATTAATCATAATTATGATAAAAAATAAATTATGATTTTTATCATAATTATGATTATTCATAATTATATAAATAATAATAATAAATTATGATTTTTCTTTTTATAACCTTGTTTTACGAATTCCAAGTTTCTGTGGAATCAAGATTTATAAGCAAAATTAACATTTGGCAGAGAAATATATCGTGGTTTTTAATTTTCTTCTAATATTTTAAACATTGAAGACATTGAATGTTGTTTTTATACAACATGATAAAGAAAAATATCGTTTGTTAGTTTATTGACTTTGAATTATTTTTGTATATATCGGACTAGTTCTTGATATTCAACAATATTTTTGCTGGATAGATTAAACAAATGGCTGAGAACTTTTAAAACTGTCAATTATTTCTTGCTGAATTACATACGAAATATTTATAGCTTTGGAATAATGTTATGTGTAATGTGATATATCGAATGTATAAATTTGATAATAATTTACCTTGATTGATATGCTACCTTGACTGAGCGAAATAATGCCACAAAATCAGAAAGATAGTATTTGCTACTAAAACTTCCAGTATCTCAGCTAAACATTTTTTTGAAAGAGAAACAAATCTGAATTTTAATTATAGTCCTTAAGAAATGCAAAATATTTGAAAGAATTTCGATTCAAATTAAAAATTAGAGATTATTTATGCAACACCTTAACCATACAAACAAAAAGGTCTTGCATAATTTTCCATTCATGGAGCATTTAAATTTTCTTTTCTCCGATAATATTTCAAAATTCTGCTTTCAAAAATCACCAAAAGCATTATAACTGGTAGATTTTTGATGTTAGCTCAATAGGATAACCTACTTACATTTACGAGTAATTATATAGAATAGCTATTATTAACACTGTTGCATAATCTTATTATTTTTATTCCTTCAGGATACATTTAACTGGAGGTAAAGAAAATCGATTAATAAAAAAGAATATTCTTCAAGGATAGAAAATTATATCCTGCAGGATATAATTATAAAATGTGAGAGAAAATAAGAACTAAAGATAAAAACTACAGTTTTAAATTCTATGGTGCCATTAGAAGTTTCAGTTTTATTGAAATAAACACAAGAAACTTATAGTTGCTTATTAAATAATTTTAGAATTATCTTTTATTTTTTTCAAAATAATATATACATAGTACTTTTAATGTATTAAACAACTAATTTTCTGAATAGTTAATAATAACAATTAATTGCTTCAATTTTATATTCTTACCAAAATATGCAATGATAAATTTCAAAATAATCGTAATTTAATATACCCGTGAAAATTCCAAACTTTGTTAAAGATGTTTTGTTTTCCTTTTCGCTGAAATGATTGTCAAATAATTATTTTTAATTAAGGCACTCTATATTTAATGAATTATTTCTTTCAAATTAATGCCAGGTATTTAAAAGGGAACAGAAAAGGACTATAGTGGTAAAATTAAATAATTAATATTTAATACAATAGCTATCAGCTTCTGAACAACGCCTCCCACTCAGGAGGACAAATGTTAGATTAATAAAAAGATTGATCAATAATTACTTTAATTCTAAACTTATAGTATATTCAGTTAATATTTATTATATTTAGCGTAACTACGCTTAATGGAAAATTAAATATGCATACATGGAAATACATTTAAAATTAAATCCAAATTGAATTAGCAAACTCTGTTAAGTGCGTCATTAATTAGTTTTCGAACATTCGAATGCACTTCGATAGAACATTTCTTGACCATTCCCAAACGTATTTTCAAACAGAAGCTGAATGAAAAGGACTAAAATAATGAAATAATCATATTTAGAACAATATCCATCAAATTCAGAACAACGTCTCCTACTGAGAAAGACGAATGTTAACTTAATTATTGATTAATTTTAATATCTAATTCTAAAATTTATAGTAGATTCAGAAGTTGTTAATATTTATTATTCTTAACTTAACTACACTTAATGGAAAATCAAACATGCATACATGGAAATACGTGGAAAATTAAATCGAAATTGA
>BPLR01003472.1:0-70274 GCA_021605095.1 Caerostris extrusa
TCTGATGTCTGTTCCATTGTTTCTACGGTAGTAGTAGTTCGTAAGCAGTATCTCAACTTTTAATCATTTTCAGTAATGTTGCATGATATGGCATTCAGTGATCTCGATCCTTTCACTGACTCACCTCACCACATTCTCAGACCTTCCTCGTCTCTTGTGGAAAAAGTAAAAGTGTTGATTTTATATATGAAGATCAAAAGTTTCAAAACACTCATTCCACCACCCATTTATATTTTATTGTCTCTATTCACCAGATATCATTATCTTAATCGAAAAAAGCCAGTTGAGCCTGGTCTGGTTCATCATTGTTTGATACCTGCCATGATCTACCTGTGGGGGCTTGTCATTCTGGCGATCCTGCCCGCCAGTTTTCTCGCTCCTTTGGCTCAATCGATGGCGAGATGCTCCGCCCAGCATTAAGCGATCTGTCATGCATTTGTTTAGGATAATAACTTTCATGATCTTTGGAAATTCAACGTGGTTTTTGAATATTGATGTCCCCATTTGTTCTATTCTCACCTTGGAGTGGTCGGAGTCATGTTCAAGATTACATTTATGTCTCTGTCTCAGTCATTTCTACCAATCATTCACCAATGGATCACTTCCTCTCTGTCAATGTGGCGTTTTCTCTGGCGAGTTCTACGCCCCATTAAACTGAGTTTTATTTATTAATAAATTCTTGTTGAGAAGTTGGTTCTTTCAGCCTTCAATGACTCTAACTTTGAAATTTCCAGAAATCTATCTTGGCGCGTTGTATTCCCAAACCTTGCTTTTCAGTGTGTTTATTGTGTAATCAGATCCCTATGTTTGGATTCGGTTCTTTTACCATGATCATTCAGGGTTAGGTTATATTTTCATATTACTGCAGGATCCATTTGGAAGAAGTCCACTTCTCGGATTCTTGAGTTATATATTAATGGTGCATTTCAAGATCTGGGTGATTCTTTATCTGGAAATTTAAGAAAGAGCATGATTCTGATCCAAATGCTTTCCACTTTGAATGCCTCTTTTTTGGAGGGAGAGTTACATTCTTTGTTGAATGTCTATCCTTCTGACTTCGTCTTCTCATTCATTGGAAAAAGCTGTCATTCTGTTCAGTGCTTTGATCTTCTTCAGATGATTTCCATTTGCATCCCAAGCTTCATGTTTCAGTGATCTCTGCTATTCCTTATATTCCATACTCACTGTAAGGTTTCAAAGATTAGTTCTCCATTTTACGTTCTTTCAGCTGATTTCAATGCACAAACAAAGATCTGTTTAAGGATTTCAATGCAGAAAAAATTTCTCTTCCCAGTTCTATTTTACGGAAAAGGTTCTCAAATCTGTGATCTGATACAATATTCTGTTTGACAGAAAAAAAATATGTCCCTACTATTCATTTGTCCCAGTTAATGATTCCAAGTCTTCTACAATGGTTTTCTGCAAAATCTCTTTTTGTATTCTTCTCACTGTGTTTCATTCTCTAATCTTTGATATTTGATTTTGGTTACCACTACCACTGCTGGTTATTATTACATTGACCTCCAAAGAAAAGGTTCAGGAAAAATGGTAGTCATTCAGGATCCTTACAAAAGTATATTTAATTTTAATAATTCCCGATCAGTTTGTCTTAAAATTTCTGTTTTGAATCTATTTTATTTTGACTATTTTCCAAATATCTATTTGTTATTTGTGGTTCCTGATTCTTTATGTTTTCTGGGTTTTCTCCTAAATAAAACTAGTCCATTTTGGACAGCATTCAATTTTTGATAAAATTCTATCTGAAAATTTCTCGTTTTAATTGTTTTGTTCTTGATAAATGTAATTTTCCAGATTATTCAATGGTTTCATTCTCTCATTTCTTCTATCTCACTTTCTCTTCCAAAAGTATCAGTTTGTTTTTATTGGTGGCCTGGACAATTTTTTGTTTGATTAATAAATTACTTGGAAAAAATGTGACAAAAAGTTGAAATTCATTAAGATGAAAATAAATATATTTGAATAATTTTAAATCTTTCACATTGGCAATAATGGAAAAAAAATAAACGATTTTCTAAATCTAAATATTATTTAGAATTTTGAAAACTTCTGTTTTTCTGAATCAAAAATTTGTAAAGCTATTTCAAATTAATCTGCTAAGTATATGAATATTAAAAAACTCCCAATCATTTATGAAAATTAAGTGCAGGAATTAGAATAAACCTCTCTTTTATAATTCTGAAAATATTAAAAATGGGTGAAAAATAAAATAAGTATAGAATAAACATATTTGACATTGTTTATTTTAAATAAAAATATAAGCTACAAGGCATTATTTGTCACAAAAGCAGGGGTAAATAGTTTATGAGTACAGGGTTGATAAAATATTTTCAATATAAAACTTTTTATTTTTAATTAATTTAGAGCCATAATAAAACCAAGGTATATTATTAGAAACTGAATGTTGCTAATATTACTAAAATACAATTAGATATATTATAAATCTATTATATTGTGATTATAGTTAATATTTAATCTTCAGTCAAAATAAAAACTTCATTTTTGTTGTGGTTTTAATATCAATAATATCTAGATACAACTAAATTAAATTATTTTTGTTGATAAAAGAAGAAGTGATCAAGGATGAATGGTTGTTTAAGAATATTTAAATATACAGCTTAGAATCTGATTACATAATAATAAATAAATTTCTCAATAACGATATCAATGGTTACAGCAGTTTAATTTTTCTATGATAAATGAAAAATTAATTTAAAATTTATTATTGTAGTCGCATTGTTTACGATTGGATAAAATATACTCAGCATAATTTAAATATTTATTGCACTAATTAAAATTTCGTTTCATTAAGGTTACATACATTATTTAGTCATAATAATTATACAATACTTGAGTATTTTCCATAGACGATTACATAGTTTTAATGAAATTATTTTTATAACTTGGAATCATCAGTCTTCATGGCATAATGATTTAATTACATGGAAATCTAGTTAAATGCATTTTTCTTATAAGTTTTTAAAACTAGGTTTTCACGGATAATTTAACAACTCTTTTCAATCTTTATTACAATAAAATATTTAAAAAGAACTGAATTCAAGAATTCACGTGTGAATAATTATGAATCTTAGATTGAATCAAATCGAGCTTTTTGAAAATTTTCATTTTTTCTATAATTATTATTCTCTAATATATATATATATATATATAATTGATTATTGTAGGGTTCTATAGACTTTAAGATTATAGATTTTGAAGATGAATTTTTTTATTATTATTTTTGTTCTAATTTATTTTATTAACATAAGAATATAAAGTGTCCATTCTCTATCATTTGTTTAGATCTTCCTTTATAAGAGGCTTAAATATTAAAATAATAAAATATTTAAGAATTTTCCTATAAGAGACTTTTACATAAAAAAATGTAAAAACATTAATCATTTTTCTCATTAAAGGATTTTTTTACAATAATATAAATAAGATTAGGTAAAAAATAGATTATAGATCTCATTCATACTGTTGGTAAAATAAAATAAAAGGAAATGATTATTTCGTTAAAGTGTGAGCTTTTAATGGAATTTTGCTTAAGATTGAAATCCTGAAATAGATGGCAGTAAAATAATTCTTTTCCTTTATTCTTTTCTTCTATACTTCTTCGGTTTTCTGTAAGGTTATGATTGAACTTATTTTCTTTCCAAAGTTAATGGTTTTGAAACATAACACTGCAATAATAATTATGTACTCTATGATTGTTTAAAATCCGTTTTAATCAATTTGGATTACTTTTTTTTTTATATTGATAACTAACAACATATTTAACTTATGAAATGTGAAACAAAGATAATAAGTCTTATAAAGAAAATAAATGAAATGCAATTTCGTATTCCTTTCTTGCATTATTTATTGCATTTCATTAAAGGCGCATGAAGGTATCAAATTTTCATATTTTATTTTACTAATAATAAAGCTGTAATTTCATTATCTCGGATTACATAAGAGATTTCATCCAGACTTATTAATGTACAAAATATAAATCTAATTTCAAAAATAATCCATTGAAATTTTAAATTTTTTACTTACAATAGAAATTATTTTTAGTAAATTTAATAAAATGCTATATACAATATTTTATTAAAGCCTTCGGATAAGTTTTCAAATCAAGTTTTTAGGTAAGAGATTTTAAAAAATCAGAAATATTGTTTGTTGGGAAGAACATTTTTTCATTGATTAAAAGAAACATTTTATCAAATTTAAATAATATTGGAAATCAAACAGGTATTATAAACACTTTAAAATCTTTAAGAAGAGCATAACTAATAAGTCTATATAACATATATTAACATAAGTAGTACATATTTGTACATGAAAATAAAAGATTTCTTTGTCTATTATAGAAAAAATATAACGATAAATACTAATATTTTTAAAAGAAGTGAAAACTAATTTTCAAATCCTTACGCTTTAAGTTTTTTAAAGGCTGAGGCTTTATTTTTGATTTTAATTTGTCATTATAACAGCATGCTTCTCTCAATGGATTGAAATACATATTTTTATATTCACCAAATAAAATGTCTGTCCCATTATTAAACACAATCTAAAATAGATTTTCTAACTCTACTAGTAAGTAAGGTTTAAACTATGATTATTTCTAAAATTGGGATTTATATTTTGTAAATAATAGCTGGGTAAAATTTTTATACAATTTAAGTTTTAAAATTAATAATATTTAAAAGTGAAGTGAGATGGAATTGACAAACTACAACGCTTTTATGGATTGCAATTAATTGATAGAATCATCAGAAAATCAACACAGAGGTGTATTTCATTTATTCATTTAATCTTTCTATAGAGATGGCAGAAGATACAGTTTTCTATTTCACATTTCATAAGTTAAATCAATGAGTTATATAAATGAGTGATTAAATGATTGTTAATAGCAATGGCCTCCCCCTTTTTTTAATCCTGGTACTAACTGAAGCACTATAATATAAGAACATAGAATAGACCAATAGTTGCAGTGCTATGGAATCACTTGTGTTGAATTGATCACAATTTTTATACTTTAAGATCATCACAAATTAACATAATTAATTCATCTACCAACTTGACGACATGCAACAACTCCCATGTGCTACTTTCGACGCCACGAAAAATCAAAATGCACATAAAAACTATGAGTTTGAGTTTTCCCTGATTTAAAAACAATTCATGCATTTTTTTCCCATTATTTCTAGAGTGTTTAAGTTTTAATACATAGATATTTGCCACAAAACTCAGTTTTATTAATTAACTACACAATTTTTCCTGACATCACAAAGTAGGTTTGGTTTGTCATCTACGGTCATTTATTGCACACTTTAGGCTAAGGGATCGGGACGTAGTTTAACGTGGATTCGAACCACTAACAGACATCCATGCTAGTGCCAGGGATCTGAAGCCTCTGGTACCAAAGGCCAGAGCGTTTGCCAATTGGCCAGGCTGATTATGGGAATTGATGTTAAAGTTATAAATGGATTAAAAGGAATATTTTAGAATCCAATATATTTAGTTATTTTGTTTCTACTTTGACATGCCAGTTGTTTTCGATCTAAAAACGTGGTACCAAAGCCTACTGTTAAGTCCCAGCATTTAATTAAAGGGAAAAAGGTAAATAGGAAGGCACACGTTCAACGGTGGATTTATTATGCATTCTGTAACACGAACCTAACCCTTTTTGTCCCATTTGCATTCTTTGGCTGCAAAAGGCTTAACTGTCAGGAAAATCTTTTCCAGCTGGTTAGTCAAACTGATGAAAGCGTTTCATCCGTATGATAAGCTTATTTGCTTGGCTAGACAATCATAATTTATGCATGCCGCATGCCTCAGATTCACTATATTTAAATAAGCAACCGAGCTTTTCCATAAAGATCAATGAAAACCGTTAGTGATCAAGATCTGGAGATAAACTCTGGTTTTCCTTTAGACATGCCTCTCTCTGAGACATGCTTGAAATGTTTACTTGAGGTGGCTAATTATCGAAAAAAAAAACCTTCGGAAGTCATGGACAAACTATTCGATATCGATCGCTATTCATAGCTAGCGAATCATGCGTCGACGGTTAGCGTAATTTCAAAATCGATTTCATGCCCACCTGATCGCCAAATGGCAGATATATATAATATTTTTGGTTCATATAAGAGTATTTAAGAGTGAAAATCTGATATAGTTGTAACAATACAAATAACATCAATGTAAACTCTCAACTCCAATGCAGTAGGTTTGTTATTAAAAGAAGTTGGACAATTCATAGAATCAATATTAAGAGTATTATATATTGATTATTGTTCATAAGTTAACGAATAAAGGCTCAGTAGAAAGTTAATTTTAAAAATCTAGACTTCGGCATGTTAGATCATTAAATCACATTTTGTAAGGGGAATGGGAGACTCATTCAAAATTTTGCACTAGGTTTTAAGAGTATATAAATACAATGAAAATCTAATACAATTGTACAGTATAAATAACACCAATACAAACTCTCAATTTTAATTCTAATGCAATACTTTATTTGATAAATAAAAATTCTGTGCTAACAGAATACAACGTGGTAATGATAATGTGCACAAAAATTTAGTTAAAATGTTGTTCTTTTAAGAATTTTTTTTTATATTTATTAGAAAATTTTTTATATAATGTCTGACTGTTGCACGTATTACAATTTCAGTGTTTTAGTTTGCATTTCTCCACCAAAAATAAGTATGTAAAATATTAAATGACAATGTTTTAGAGTATAGTATTATTTAATTATATCATTCGGAAGATTAATTTATATGTGAACATATATATCTATCACTAATGAAGTCATTTGTGGTTTTAAGCTTGCAGTACAGACTCAAATACATAATTTTAAAAATGTAGCATTCAAATGCATAGTTAAAAAAAAATGAATTTCTGCCTTACTAATTACGGCTTTGTGTTATTTACCTTTTCTTGGGAATTTAGAAGTAATTTTTTAATATAATCTTCAAAAGAAATTTTAAATCATAATAATTTTAAAAAAACTTTAAAGTAGAATATATTTACAATGTGATAGTAATAGAGTAGTATATAATTTAGCTATATATCAACAAGAAATAATTATGTATATGTATGTGCATATATAAGTACATGTGTACTTATGTAAGTATATATGTATGTACATGTGTAAGTAAAATTATATTAAACTTAAATTTATTTTTAAAAAACTATAATTTATATTCAATTCATGAACTTTAGTATACAAAGTTTTACAAAATGTGTGAATTTTTTAGTTTAGTCAGAAATAAAAAAATAATGTATTAATTTCGGAGAAATATTTTATTCATAAATGAATTTTTTACTTTAGCACTTATGTAAAATGACTTTTTCTCTAATTACTACAATATTAGTTGAAATAGTTATTTTTATAATAGTAACAAAGCATTAATTTTTTTTGTTTAATATAACTAAATTTTAAGAGTTTTTACTTTTTTTGATAATAAAATAAAATTGATTGCAAATCATAAAAACTAATTTAAAACAGCCAATTTTAATCATTTGGTGTTGTTTTTAAATCGCCCTTTGATTTTTTTTAAATAAAATACTTTCAACTTAATATATTCTTTTTATATTTACATACTATTTATTAGTTTTATTTAACGTATAAAACAGTTAATTAATTGTCTTTATATTAAAGCTGCTACATTAAATCTAATCAGTATCTTCCTAAGGAATTTTCATTTACAAAATATTAAGGAAATTTTCTTTCAAATCATATAATATTAAACTATTTATGAATTTCATTGATTTATGATTTCGTTGAATTTCATAGGAGATTATATTATTTTCGATGAGCTTTACTAGAAGACTTAATTTTCTTTTAAAATCAAAACTTATTTTTTTAAAAAATAGTAATGGTTTTAATGCTGCTATTGGAAGAAATTCCAATATTGAAAATAGTTTATTTTTCGGGTTTGAAGATGTAAGAAAACAATTTAAAGTATTTAAAATTATTCGTTTGTAATTTATATTAAGATGTATAAGCTAAAATGGGAAATTCCAATATGTATATATTATCGTCAATAATTTTTCTAATAAAAAATTTCTTAAAAGAGTACGATTTTAATTAAATCTTTTTAAGAAATAAAAATGAAAAGAAAAGATTTTACTAAATTTTTGGTTCATTTTTAAAACATTTACTAATTGTTTACTGAAATTTTAGCAAAAAATATAAATACTGGAAAATTAAGGAAGGATGAAATATAATGTATTACAAATGATATAAAAAATTTTTTTTACTACTTTCTGATTAGTTTTTATTCAGAAAAAAAAAATCTATTTTCAATAAAAAAAAGTAATCTGACAAATGAAAATACGATTAAAATGTAATTGCGGAAATATAATTCGCTTATCACATATAAAACCTTCATAATTATCTATATTTATATATTATTTATCAATTTTAATATTACACATACAATTTTTTATCTGTCTAGTATGCTGCATAAAATGGTTCTATTCAAATTTATGAAATTTAAACCAATTCTTCTTTACTATTTTTTACATTTTACTCCATTATTGTATATTCTAACTATTTTTTTGAATTTCTTTAATAAAATAAAATACTTTAGTGTCAAATGATTGCTCACCTCAAATCACGCGTGAAAAATACAGGGATATTTAAAAAATAATCTAATTAAAGTATTGGAATTATTAGATCAAATTGCAGAATTGATTCGAAGAAGAGTGTCAATAATTTGAGAAAAAACGGCACTTGCGAATATTATTCACTAGGCAAAGTTTATCTTTGCTATAAGTGCAAAGTAGTTACTCAAAAGAAATATTAGTATGCAAAACCTAGGTCTTTTTTATAGATATATAAAGAATATTGTAACTACTCCAAAAATAATTTAATTTATTTGTTGAAAAATGGAATTTAAAAAGTTACAAGAAAAATAAAAATCTTTTATATGAAATAATTCTAGTAGGTTAACAGTAGAAGTATTCGACAGTTTCATGACATTAATATGCCAGAAATTTGACGACAATATTTTAATTAATGTATAATCAGAAAATTTTGAATGCTAATAAAGTACTTTAAAAAAATGGCGTAGTTTTTACAATTTGAACCAACATTGCAAAGCGAGTAAAACAGCACTTTTAGCATAAGAAGGAACATAAGGTTTTTAAAATATGCAACATCTGAAGCAACGGATGGCCTTTTTTTTCTCTTGTTTTCTCGAAAAGGGCGCAAGATGTGCAAATAAAGATAAAAGGATAACTATTTGAGCAATATTCAGTATGATAATGTATGAGTATTGGAACTAGGAAACTATAAATCATTTTTGCAAATATCAAAATCTTTATACTGAACTTTTAGTATTGTGAACAGTGTATAACCTTTAATGCATAGACATTTTACGCACAGAAATTTTCAATAATTTCTAATTTAGAGCTTGAATATATTAAATATAAATTTACTTATAATTAAACATTTTATTTTGGAAAATTTCTAGAAATCATTTTTTAAGCTTAATTTTACATAAAAGATAAACAACTCGTTTAAATGAAATATTTCTGACATGTTTATTATAATTGCTATTACTTAATTTATTTATGTACTAAATGTTTAAATTCTTATTAAATATTATTAATTAGTCATTTAAATTTAATTAATTTTCATGCTTATCAAACCAAAAATTTATTCTAATAGGACAACAGTAAGTTATTTACTTCTCTTCATTCTGTATCATGCACTAATAGTTTTAAAAAAATTAACTTTTTTGAGTAATTATAATGAGGAATTTGAATTATTTTAAAAAAACTTTTTATTTACACTGAATATATTTCCTATTAAAAAATGAATATGTAAAAAAACGGATGATAGGGTAAGGAAATGAAATCTTAATAGGAGCAATGTTTCCAAATGAATCCTATGAATTACAATCAAACACATTTTTAATCAACAAATTATTGTTAATAATATGATATAACTTTAATGCAATATTGCATGCATTTTTTATCTTATATCATTGAGTTTGCATTGCATTAAAACTGAACGGACTACAGATAATCATTCCCAAGTATTATATCAAAACGTAAAATATCGGCTACCATCTGTCCTCGAGATCGAAGTTGTGCTCAGCCGCGACAGGTGAGATTGTTGTCTCTTCATACTTGGCAACAGGGATCGCACATTTTTAATGGGAGATAAATAATGGAAGCACTAACTTCTGGATGCTTATAAGTTTTATAATAAAACTGCGATTAACATTTATTAAGTATTACAAATGGTTTATGTTTTTATAACAATATAGCCAAATTATTTTTTTTTTTAATTTTCTTAATCACTTTTAAAGCATTAGCTCAACCAATAATTTATCAAAAAGCAGAATTTTAATTATGAATAATGAAATTCTGAAAATTTAAAAATATATTGTGAAAATTTTGTTAGCATTATATTTTTTTAAAAATTTAATTTGACAAATTGTGATAAATTGTTTTACAAGCAAGTTAAGTAAATTTTTTTTTTTTTTTTTCAAATCAACAACAGTTAGTATTGTATAATGTTAATTCATTTCTGCATAATCAAACTAATTTTTCTTTTTAAAAATATATATAAAGCACACTGTATTTTTTGACTAAAGTATTTTTAAAATTTAATAAACATTGGTGCTATTTTATCAAAACATTACTGTCGATACGAATTAATATACATAGAGTAATGAGTTTACTAAAAAAGCTGGCATTTATTCAAAAAAATATTATTGTGATAGAAATGCACTAATAAGTTTTCTTTAATTGACATTTCAAATAACTTTTATTAAAAATGTAACTGAAATTACGTAATAATATTAAAAATAAAATCCTATCAAAATTAGATTGATATATCTTTCAACGGGCGGGACGTAATATGCAATATCAAGTTTTTTTTTTCAAATCAACAGCAGTTAGTTTTTTTGTATAATGCTAATTCTTTTCTGTATAATCAAATTAATTTTTTCCCTTTAAAAATATATAATGTTTACACTGTATTTTGGTGATTGGAGTATTTTTAAAAATTAACAAACATTGTTGCTATTGCATCAAAACATTACTGTCGACACGAATTAATATATACAGGTTATTGAGATTTATAAAAAAGTAGCATTTTTAAAAATATTATTTGATATGCAGTAATAGTTATGCAGTAATAAGTTTAATAATAAGTTTAATTGTGACATTTGCAAATAACTTTATAAAAAATTTAACTAAAATTACGTAATAATAATAATTAAAATCCTCTAAACATGTCTACAAAATTAGGAGTTGTATCTTTCAAAATATACAATAACAAGTTAAGAAAAAAAAATTCAAATCGACAGCAGTTAGTATTGTATAATGGTAATTCATTTTATATATCAAATTACTTATTAACTAGAAAATTTTTAAAATTTAACAAACATTGTTGCTACTTCATTAAAAGAAACTGTCAAAAGGTAGGCATTTTATAACATGGTCATTGAAATGTAGTAATAGGTTCTGTTTAATTGTGACATTTTCAAAAACTTTTATAAAAAAAATTAACTGAAATTAAATAATAATAATAAATCCTATCAGTATTTCTACAAAATTAAGGATATTTATATCTTTTAAAATATTCAACATCAAGTTAAAAAAAATATATTATTTTTCAAATCAACAACGGTTAGTATTGCATAATGCTAATTCATTTCTGCATAATAAAACTAATTTGTTTCTCTTTAAAAATATATATAAAGTTTGCACTGTATTTGTTGACTAGAGTATTTTAAAATTTAACAGATATAAACAGATTTCTTTAATGACAGAATTTTAGTATAAAGCTAAATTATAAAATTTTTAAAAATCAACGTTCATACTAAAACTGAATTCAGTACTTACCAGTGGTTCCCAACAGGTTTGAAAATGTGTAAACAAAGGAATCCAGGAGGAAAAATTATTCAAAACTTTCTGATTCAAATTTCATAAGTGGCTCTTTTGCAAAGCAGTTCTTTTCAGTTTCCAAAATTGAAACAAAAGGCAATTTCTTTTGCAAAAAAAAAATAAAAAAAAAAAAAAAAATATTCGAGTCAAAAAAACTTGCAATCCTCCAGCATCAGGAAGAAAGTAATAATTTGATTTTTTTTTCTTCTTCTTTTTGATAGCGTGATTAGATAATATGTGTATTAAGAGCAGGCAAAATAGATAAGCACTCACTCACAAAATAATCCTGATGTCTCTAACCGATAGATACCGAACTAGTCCCTTTTCGAAGCTCCACTGCCTGCCGCTAAAACTCGACTAATACCTTGAAACTAGAACCGCTCACGCCTCGACCATCAATCCACGGCGCCTGCGCCGATCCTATCATTCAACGACGTCACCTAGTGGAGTTCACGCCTGTTTCCTGAAAACCACCAATGGGATCGCGGCGAGGGCGTGACTGAACGCTGTAAACATACCAACCGAGTGCGAAATGCGTTACGAATGGCTGGTAGCACTGACATCTGCCATTGGAAGGGGCATGTGCTCTTCTTTTCTACTACCCCCTACCCCACGCACTCTAAAAAGAACAGGCAAAGTATTAAATAAATAAGCAAAATAACGGCGAGGGTGCAGCAGGGATTAGGTTTTTCGTTTTTTAAGCCGCTTTCGTCAACAATGTTGCGTAACATTGTTATTGTTGAGTATTTACCGACAATGACTTCCGAATAATGTGTCATACTTCACAGTAAACAGATGTATAGGCGACATATTACTACATTGTTTTGTATTCGGTTATTGACCGACGAAGGTCTTTTTATTTATTCTTTTCTGTTTCATATGTGTTTCATATCTGTTTCATATTCTTTTCTGTTTCATATTCAGTGTAAAGTGTATTGCACTGTGCATTATTTTAAAAGTAAATAAAAGTATTTTAATGGGTTCCGTTCATACACACACACAGAAAGAGTGTACTGACCTTCGCTTCTTAACTCTCGCGCTTTCAGGAAGTATTTTGACTTTTTGCAGTCAAGGTTTGTGATGTGGGCCAGAATTGTAGTCAATTTCATATTACCATAAAAGCGAAATATAATGAAATACTCATCTTACACAAATAAATAAAATACTTTCGTTATTTTTCAAGCCACCTAATATATACCGTAACATGCTTTTCGTAAATTGTTATCAAAAATATTATTTTACATGGTTTAGTAATATCAATATAATAAAAATAATTTATTATTACTAAGGATTTAAAAATACCTTTCCTCCTTTATATTTATTCTCTCCTACATTTATTTTATTCCTTATTCACTACTTTAGGGATTTTGTAATTGTTAATTCATTTCCTTATTTTATTTTTCCCTACAAAACATTGATTTTTTATAAGTGTTCTATTTCTTTAAATGCTGTTATGCCTTTAAAAAAAGTTTCTACGATTTAAGAACTTTGTAATCTTAGATAGAGAGTGGAAGTTTTTTTTTTTTGGTTCGATAACTATAACTATTAATACTTGCACAGTAACCATTGATAACTGTAACCCTATTTTTAAGTTGACGGTATTTAAAAAAAAAAAAAAACAGTGAGATTGTTATATATATATATATATATATATATATGCTTATACTATATAAGCATATATAGATATATAAATAAGCATTTTTAAATTTCTATCAAGTTAGGGATCTTAGTTGTAAAATGAATAAAAAAATTAATTAATGTAAATTAAATTAAAATTATTTTTAAATGAATTTTAATCGAGTGAATAGTGATAAATGCATTGAGTTTTCTAACCAAGGGTGCTGAGTTGAGAACTCGACAAACGATGCAGAACCGAAACCTTCTGATGATGCGCTCAATAAATCTGTGTGCCGTAATGTTCTTCCGTTCAATTCGACGAGAAGTCCCGAACACCCTTAGAGGGTGTTTGTTAGAAATTGCTATAGTACAACTTCAGTCATAACATTCCTAGACTGTAAAAAGCGTATTTCAGATCAAGGTATACTGACGTATTAAAAAAAAAAAAAAAGCGATATTTTTAAAGAAGATTATTATTATTCACAGCGTTATTGTTCACATTATTTTTATAAAGATTTTACAAAAAATTATATAAATTTTTTATAATAATAATAATAATACTCTTATACATCACGAAAATATAAAAAAACTATAAAAAATGTACCAAAAACTTTAAGAAAATGTAATTTATTTTAATAGAATTAAAAAAGTATGACGTTTAGCTATTTCACGTGTATTACTAATGTAGTTAAAAGGTTTGAATTCTGCTATTTTCATTGTTCACTTAAAAATATAAATAAAATAATAATAAAAAAAAAAAGACAATAAATATAACTCAGAATCTTCTTCAATTAGGCAATAATCGATTTTATGCATTTCTCTTAAAATGGTTAGATAATTACGGATTTAATTCATATTGTGAATTCTTAACAAAATACAGTCAAAAATAAAACTTAATAGAGATTAAAAATATGTAACCAAGAATAATATTAATTAATTATTTAAAACTATAAACCAGTCTTAATAACAAAGATTAAAAATATAATGTATAGTCCTGACTAAACAAATTTAACCCCACAGGATTTCATTCAAACTGATTTGAAAGTTAGCAATTCACTTCTGAGTGGAAAACGTCACAGCTTATTCCGATTATCCTTTTGTAATTCCATACCAATCCACTAGAATCTTCTTTATTGTAAGCAATAACCTCTCCCAGGTGTTCTCTCAAAAACGATTGATAACGGTCTATTTTCATTTGCGGCAAAAGTTTATTTTGAATACTAGGGAAGATAGACACTCTGGAATTCAAGAATGAATCGCAATCACAAAGCTCGTGACTCATACTATTCAAAGAATCTGAACCAGGCGTGATTTATCTTAAAATGTCAGAGATAAAATTTCTGAGCTACGGATTGGTATTGTAGACCAGTTTCTCAAGCATGCAAAATTTTCTGAGTCAATTTTGTAAAAAAGTTTAAAAATGGCATTAAGATAAAATGATATTTTTCTTCGTATTTTTAAATCTGTCATTATATTTTAAAATAATATGTTGTTCTAATGCAGTTGGCAATACAGACAGTTAAGCTTTATTCCATAAAAAAAGGGCTGCACTGTTGTTACTTATTTAGCACTACTCTTCACACGTGTAGTTGAAGACATGTTGCGGACACAAGTAACACTACCCCCACAACGCTCTACTATCCATTTAGGACCGGGACCTACGGTTTTTAAAGTAGATTTCGAACCACTACAAACATCCATGGCACACAGCCGGTATTCTAACCCGATACCTGTGGTACCAGTGCCAGAGCGCTAGGCACTCGGCCATCAGGCACCCTTTAAAATAATATTAATTTATTTACTTTATATATAAGAAACCCTTTTTTGCATTCAAGGCCTTTATGCACGCGGAATAAATTCGTAAATGAATTAAATGCATCAAAATTTTAGTTAAATAGAATTATTATCAAATTATAAACATACCATTCGGAAAAAATTAATCCATTGAAACAAGGTGCATTAGTAAAAATTAAAAACCTGAAATGAAAATATATAATATTAAAAAGTAAAATTCTTCAATTTTTTTTTTTTTTATAACTATGACAAAAAGTTTTTCATTTTTAAAGAATTTATGCAATGGAAGAAATTCGTAAAGATAACGAATAAAATGTATCAAATTTGTTAGTTAATAAAATTGAATTAATATCATAAAATAAACATACGATTCTGAAAATCTTGTCCACTGAACA
Organism: Caerostris extrusa; assembly: GCA_021605095.1. Taxonomy (NCBI): domain Eukaryota; kingdom Metazoa; phylum Arthropoda; class Arachnida; order Araneae; family Araneidae; genus Caerostris; species Caerostris extrusa. The sequence goes on from BPLR01003472.1 coordinate 15,726, forward strand.
AGGTGTATTTGTAGGGTTTGTACCTGAAATATAAAATTTATAATTTTGTTAACCATAATTTTAAATTAACACTTGAAATGAAAATATACAATGTTAAAAAACATAATTCTTTGATTTTTTTTTATAACTATATAGACAAAAGTTTTCATGTTTAAAGAATTTACACAATGGAAGAACTTCGTAAAGATAACGAATAAAATGTATCAAATTTGTTAGTTAATAAAATTGAATTAATATCATAAAAATAAACATACGATTCTGAAAATCTTGTCCACTGAACAAGGTGTATTCGCAGGGTTTGTACCTGAAATATAAAATATATAATTTTGCAAATTATATTATTAATTCATTTATTGCTATCTAGACAAAGCTTTTCCGTGTTCAAAGAATTTATGTTGGGTAAAAAATTTAGAATGAAAGGAAAGAATAAAATGTTTGTGTTATTCAGCTAATAAAAAGAAAATTAATATTAAGAAATATACATACTATTTTCTAAAACTTGACCACTGGAACAGGATGTGGCGTCAGTATTGTTAACATCTGAAAAACAAAAAGGATAACATTTTCAAAATTTAATTATGTTGATCTAGATTTTTAATGTCACTTTATAGTCAAGATCTGTGTGTGATTAATTATTTTTTCTAGATTTTTTTTATATTCTGAATAATATAAAATGAATAAAGTGATTGATGATATATGATTAATCAATTTTCTGAATAAATTTTGTAAAGGTTTATAAATGGTATTACAATAAGATGTTATTTTAGCTGTATGTTTAAATCAGTCATCATATTTTAAGATAATATTAATTTATTTACATTTACACATATGAAACCCTTTTTTTGTATTCAAGACATTTATGCACGCGGAAGAAATTCGTAAATGAACAAAATGCATCAAAATTTTAGTTAGATAAAATTATTATCAAATAATAAACATACCATTAGGAACTAAACCACTAAAACGGAGTGCATTAATAAAGTTAATACCTGAAATGAGAAATATATAATATTAAAAATTAAAATTCTTCAATTTTTTTATAACTATATAGACAAAAGTTTTCATGTTTAAAGAATTTATGCATGGAAGAAATTCGTAAAGATAACGAATAAAACTTTTAGTTTATAAAATTGAATCAATATCACATAATGAACATACGATTTTGGATCTCTTGCCTACTGGAACCGCGTGTATTCGTATCGTTTATACCTGAAATATAAAAAATACAATTTTGCAAATTTATTTATTACTATCTAAAAATTATTTTATTACTATCTTCTGTGTTCAGGAATTTTGCAGGGTAATACATTTAAAAGGAAGGAATGGATAAAATGTCTGTATTGTTCAGCTTATAAAAGAAAATTAATGCTAAAAAATGTACATACTATTTTGGGAAACTTGTTCATTGAAAAAAAAAATTGGATAAAATTTTCAAAATTTGTTAGTTTAGATTTTTAACGTCCATGTATAGTCAAGATTGTGTGATTAATCATATTTTTCTTGATTTTTATATTCTGAATAATATAAAACGAGTAAAATGTTTGTATTACATAGCTATTAAAAAGAAATTATTACTAAACAAGTAACATAAAATTTTTTTTTTTTAAAGTCAATTCCTACTTTTTTTCACTATATTGCAGAATGTACTTTATAACTAATTTTCATTCATTTTTTAAGTTTATCTGGCACCATCTATGAGTAGATATATGCAACTTAAAAAAAAAATTAAAATTAATTAATTAAATTTAATTACTGAATTAATATTTGAAAAAACTGCATAACATCCTGTGTCATCCACTACAAGTTAAAAAAAAAATGTATTTGAACTTGAGTGGATGAATAAAGAGTGTTTTATTAACGATTAAAAATTTGAACAAGATATATATAGGGAGTGTGTGAGCTAATAGAAGGAATTAAAAATATACATGCCATTTTGAAAAACTGGATCACTGGAAGAGGATACGTTAGAATATTTAGCATCTGAAAAGAAAATGGATAAAATTTTCAAAATTCTTTTTGTGTTCATCTAGATATTTAACGTCAATGTATAGTCAAGATCTATGTGTGATTAATCATTCTTTTCTTGATTCTTATATTCTTAATACTATAAAATGTTTGTATTATTCCTCTAAAAAAGAAAATTAATATTAAAAAATATACATACTATTTTCTAAAACGGCCACTGGGACAGGATGCGTTAGTATTGTTAACATCTGAAAAAGAAAATGGATAAAATTTTCAAAATTCTATTGTGTTGATCTAAATATTTAACGTCAATGTATAGTCAAGATCTATGTGTGACTAATAATTTTTTTCTTGATTTTTTATAGTCTTAATACTATATAAAATGTGTAAAATGTTTGTATTATATAGCTATTTAAAGGAAATTATTACTAAAAATATACATGCCATTTTGAAAACTTGACCACTGGAACAGGATAATTCAGTATAGTTAGCATCTGAAAAGAAAATGGATAAAATTTTCAAAATTATGTTGTGTTTTAAATAAATAAATAAATATATATATATATATATATATATATATATATATATATATATATATATATATAATAATAAACTAAAAAAAATTTGTTATCTCTTTTAATCGGGCATCTAGAATTTCACTTGAATATTTCTATATCTATATCACAAGTGTGAAAATTTTTTACAGGTGGGAATGAAATGAATTCACTATTTCATTAAATAATAAAAAATATAAAAAACCAATAAAATAAAAACAAATGTATAAATATATATATATATAAATATAAGAAGCGAAGTAAAAACATGACAATTTTGCATTTTACAAATTTTTATTTTAACTTTACAATAGTGACATAAATTGTCTCTTTCGTAAAATTGCAACTTGTGTGCCGGGCGTGTGCTCTACACGCAAATTGTATAATAAAACTTTCATAGCATTTGCAATACAAAAATCTTGAAATGTCTCTTCAGACTTCTCTCAATAAATAAATAAATTAATAACTATATAAACAGGAAGAAATTGTTCAATATACATATTTATATATTTAACTAAATATAATTTATATAACTAAATGAATTAATAGATTAAATATTATTGCGAATATCATACTTATCAAATTATTATTTATTATTATATACATACCATTTATTTTAACTTGTTTAGCACATGAGGGACCAGACGTATATTCTATAATAACTAGAGAGAATTGTTATAATCTTACATAACAACCGCATAAGATTATTTATGTCATTAATATAATACGAATCAGTTTGGAGAAATAATCTATTTCTATAGAAACAATTTTCCTTTATATCAACATTCAACTTTATTCAATTTAACTAATGATAAGAATTTCCAATTATTATTCATTAAATTTAATTAATAAATAAGTATCAATCATTATTTTAATTCTGTTTATTGATAATAAAAGCAAATATTCCATTATTTAAAATAAAAAATACACTCCATTATTAAATTTATTAAATATCTAAAATATTCAATTACTTAAAATAAAAATATATCTCATTATTAAAATATAATGCATAATATATAAAATATTATTATTTTAATTCCTTTTATTGATAATAATAATTCAAAATTATAAAAATGGATTACATGTTATTCATAACTTATTTTAAAAATCAAAGTTAAAATCGCATTTAAATCCAAATAAATTTAGAATGAGAATAAAAGAGAATAATTTTTTTTTTTTATTTAAGAGAATAAATTTTAAAAACCAAAGTTAAAAATCACATTTAAACTGAATAAATTTAGAATGAGAATTAAAAGAGAATAATTTTTTTTATTTGAGAGAATAAATTTTAAAAACCAAATTTAAAATCAATTTAAACCAAATAAATTTAGAATGAGAAATTAAATAATATTAGTGAAGATATAATAAAATTTAAAATTTGAGTTTATAATTACAAAAACTAGAACAGAGTGGTAAAATCTATTAAAGAAATTATGTTACTAATGAAATGACATAAGGTGAGAAAATTAAGTTAACATTATAGTATACTTACAATCGATTGTTTCTGATTTAAAGATTTGTTCGATTGGATCTTCTTGTTTTATTCCCATGCTACGCCAAACAATGGTTTACGTAACTGCCTGTCTTAAAAGTGAGTCTTTGTAATGCTAAATAAAAGGAATTATTTATAAACATATAAACATTAAAACTATGATTTAGATTTATTATACACACCATAAATCTAAAACAGTACTAAAATTTACTTAAAAAAAAAAAATGTGGTTTAAGTAAAAAAAAAACTCCTGATGGCCCAGTATCTAGCACTCTGGCGTTTTGTGCCACAGGTTTCGGGTTCAGTCCCGGATTTTCCATGGATGTTTTTAGTGATTCAGAATCTACTTTTAAACAGTAGATCCCAGTCTACTATGAATTTAAAGCATTGGGATTAATGGTTGACAACCCTACCCCGTAAAAAGAAAAACATCTCCTGTCTCGAAATCTTCCAGGAGGCCCAACAAGGGGCTGTTGCGCCAGTGTAGAAGTAAAAAAAAACTTTAAAATAACGGATACAAAAAAATTCAATAAAAATATTTAAAGTCGTTCCTGGTCAAGCTCATCTTTATATTAATTATCCTCATATACTGTGCAGTACTGTCATTTATATTAATTTGTTGGCCAATGAAAAATAAGTAAAAAAAAAAAAAAAAAAAAGCTTTAAAATGACGGATAAAAAAATTCAATAAAATAATTTAAAGTTTTGCCTGGCTCCTGGTCAAGCTCATCTTTATATTAATTATCCTCATATACTGTCCAGTACTGCCCTTTATATTAATTTGTTGCATCAATGAAGAAGTAAAAGGAGCTTTTAAAATGACTGATAAAAAAATTCTGTAAAATAATTTAAAGTTCCCCGGTTTCTGATCAATCTCATCTACATATTAATTATTCTCACATATTGTCCAATACTGTCATTTATATTGATTTAATAATTTCAATTGCTTACTGTCATAGATGCAAATTCTAATTCTAATGATGATTTTGATTCTGGTGCTGTAGAAGGAGGATTTTTAAATCTTTTCTACTAGAGTCTTTCGCATTCTGTCTATTTTTCTCAGATAAATAATCTTTGAGTTGAGTTTAATATAATTAGGTTGAGTTTTATGAGGACCAACAATCTTAGGGAAAAAAAAAAAAAAACTAATATGGATGGTACAGATATAAAGTGGCAGAAGTAACACGGTAAGTATAGTTGGATTTCGGTTTGGTTTGTCACTCTACAACCATTTCCTACACACTTTGAGATAATTAGATCGGGACCATGTCTCAGTGGATTCTGAACCATTAACAAACATCCATGTCTCAGCGAGGAGTCGAACCTGAAGCCGGTGGTACCAAAGGCCAGAGTGCCATCAGGCCACTAATTGGATTCCGGATGGGAAAGTTATTAATATTTTGAGATCGACAAAGGATACCGGATATATTACTTTCAGTCATTGAAACAAGTAATATAAAAAAAAAAAATTTTTTTTAAGTCAATTCCTACTTTTTTTTTTCAATCTATTGCAGAAAGTCCTTTATAAATAATTTTCACTCATTTTTTTAAGTTTATCTGGCGCCATCTATTGGTAGATATATGCAACTTAAATTTAAAAGAAAACTAAAATTAATGAATTAAATTTAATTACTGAATTAATATTTGAAAAACTGTATTAACATCAAGTGTCATCCACTGCAAGTTTAAAAAAATGCATTTGAACGTGAGTGGATGAATAAAAAGTATTTTATGAACGATTGAACATTTGAACAAGATATATATATAGGGAGAGTGTGAGCTAATAGAAGGAATTGAAAAACAGAACATGTAGGTCGAAATATCACTTGAATTGTGAAAATGTGCTTTGCTGGTTATTTCAGCATTTGTAATAACTGGCTGAGGTGCTAGTTTTTGTTTCCGAATAAGATAAATTCTGAATTATTTCGATTTTTCTGAAATTTTTTAATGTAACTAAAGACAGAATTTGAATTTGAAGAATGGTTTTACCGACAGTTTTTGCATTTTGGTTCTGAATGACCCTCGATATAAGAGTCACCAAAGACTACACAACTAAAACAAGCTTGTTAACTTTGTGTGTTATTTATTACATAATTTTCGCTATTTTTTTTGTTCAAAACGCGTAACAGTGTTGACATATTTTATAATAGAGCAGAGATATATTGTTTGGTGATCTCGAAAGTTCTGGCTGTGAATCAGAGAATTATAGTTCTGATTCTAAAAATGTAATCTTAATGGTTAAACTTAATACTTTATATTACGTACGTGTAGATTAATACGTAATTTAATCGTAGCACATTTAAATATGAGAAAATAAATAAATCGTAATTCTTTTAATGCATATTTTCGATTTTAGTAAAAAAATATTCTTCTAAAACAAAACTGTACAGAATGTATAATAAATACATCGAACACGGTTTTATTTATTTTATTTTATTTTTTGAAATTCTTCATTTTTGAATTTTGCAATCTTTAATGATATTTTTTTCAACAAACTTTCCAAAATCTATTACATTTAGATTAATCTGCGATGAAGTTTATTATAAAACATTAAAATAATCTCTACATAACATAATAAAAAAAAAACGAAAACAAATTCTCAAATATATATTTCTGTAATATCACATAGAAACATTTGGTATACATATATATTTATTTAAAATACACTACGATTTCATTATGTAAAAAATACATGAAATCCCTATTTTTTAAGAATTATTAACTATATGAAACGAATTTAATAAACTAATATATGTATTAATTTTCAGTTATTTTTCTAAAATAAGTAAAAGTGTGAAGACATTTTTAGTGATAATAGAAATGATGTTCAAAAGTCTAGTTAATATTAATTACAAATCTGTTATAGACTAAATTTATTGAAACTTTATTATTTATTGAAATACATTTAAGACCTGGATTAATAATAAATAAGCAAGTTATGAAGGAAATTATGTAAAAAATAAGAGAAATTATAAGAGAGAAATAATTATTGATACCTATTGAAAAACATCGTTTCACCATTCGATGACAATAAAAGAATGTTCTCGGATAACTATTTTGAAATTGTTTCATCTATGTTGCCATTCACAAAGACAAAAATAGGTAAGATCAGTATTGCAAATAAATTTATTATCTGCAATAATTATAATATATATAAATAATAAATATTATCCCATGAAAACTTTAAATAAATAAATAAAAAATAATAAAAAAACATCGCTTCACCATTCGATGACAATAAAGGAATATTCTCGAATAATTATTTTGAAATTATTTCGCCGATGTTGCCATTTACAAAAACAAAAATGGGCAAAATTAATATTGCAGATAAATTTATTTTCTGCAAATATAATTATAATATACATAAATAATTATTATTGTCACAGCAACGGCTACAATAAGTAAAACAAATTAAAAAGCATCGCTTCACCGTTTAATGAAAATAAAAGAATGTTCTCGAATAACTATTCTGAAATTAATTCACTCATGTTTCTAGAGAGAAAAATCAACAATATGGCCTTCGCTTGCTGTCGAATGCATCAAAGATTTCTTCGAATCTGAAGAATATCATTATGTACGCAAGAAGTTCGATAAAGATCACCTAAACAGGGAAATTTAAAAGAAAATAATAAAAGATATTTATGTCGTTTTCGTCCCGATTTGCTGATGGAGACAAAATGGCGCACCAGAGATGGATGGTTGAATCATTAATCTGTCCATCGGCGTTGGCTTTGATGGGATTTCTTACTGATTTACTAACATTCACTTTGTTTTTTTGTGGTTACTTATTTATTTATTTATTTTTGTTATGTAATAACGGAAAAGGTTGCTCAAATGACTGTCTTTAGGAAATATTCCTTGTTTGTTCGAAATACATGAAGGCAATAATAACAAGTTCCACACTGCGATAACAGAGTGGGTGAGATAAATTTCATTGTGTACAGAACATTCATCTTTTTAATTGAGAAATAAAAAGATAGTTCCCAATTTAGTTACTTCCTTTAAAAAAAAACTATCTTCGAAGTTGTTTGTTGAATGTTGAAAACGCTCGCATTTAAACTATTATTTATCAAGGTTGCTGTAAAGAATCAAGGCAAGTTAATAAAAAGAAACTTGAAAGTAATGATAGAAATAAAAATTCGAGTTAGGTTTAAATTCTAAATGTAAAAAATAAAAAAAAAATATCTATAACAATTAAATAATTAAAAAAATTTAATTGTTAATTTAACATTTATAAATTTGATGTTTCTATTAAAAAAAAAATCAGTCATCTGTTCTTGAATAATAAACACATAATTTGAAGTTAAATTAAAAAGGACGCTAAATGAAGAAATTAAAATGACATTGATTATGTTTAATAATAGTAGTGTATAGTTATGCATTCGAATATTAGCATTTAAATTGAGTAATTTAAATGCTAATTTATGTTGATCATTGTATAAACAATATTTTCTTATTCAGGAAGATAAAAATAAAAACATATTTCTTCACCTACACACTTTAGTAATGCAGTTTCTATATCTATACGTTTGATAGATACAGAAACAAACACTAAATAAAATACAAATTTCAGAATTAACAAGATCAATGATGGTGGAGCTGGACCACGAGACAGCTATGGCTAGATACCAGTCTGCTTCTAGGATAATTGAAACTCTAGGAAACTCAGTAAAGGAAACTATGGGACTAGTAAATTCTAGGAAATTATAGGATAATTGAATTGTTATTGAAAAAAAATTCTACATGACTTTTTTTAGATCAGTGGTTTCCAAACTTTTCCAAGATTTCTTGACAGAGGTTCGGGGACCTTTTAAAATGTAAGTAAACAGTTAATATATATAAGTTGTTGTTTGACCTTTTCACAGTTAACTAGAGCAGAGGTTCTTAAAATGAGGGTTCCAGTCTCCAGGGAGGTAGCGAAGGAAAAAATTTGGAAAATTGGCCCTTCATTTTCACTTGAACTCATATTTACAAATATGATTTGTTACATTTATATAATAAATATAGACTTCATACATTATTGTTTTCATTTTTTTTTTATTTGTACTTCAGAGGCGTGGGGGGGGGGGGGAACTCAAAAATTTTTTTTAATTTGAAAAAGTAGGGCAAATCAAAATAGTTTAAGAATTACTACTTGAAAGAACCGTGGAGAACTGTTGTTTTAGATATAGAAACTCATCAAGAGATAATTTCTTTCTTCATATTAATAAATATAATTCCTAGTATTGAGTATGCATACACATCATTAATCAAAAGGTGATGAAAATATGTTTGAAATGTTCTCAAAAATATATTTCAAATATACTTTAAAAATAATTAAAATTTTGCAATCGTCGACTGAAAAAAAATCGAAACACATTTTTCTGTAGATAAGGAAACTAATTATGTTATTTTTTTTTAACTATTTAAAAATAAAATTTTTAATTTCTTTTTATATGTAATTTATATAACTATTATTTCAGTACCAGAACGATTTAGTTTTGTAAATGATACCTCACAGAGTTAGGCTCAATAATACATGATCTTATAAATTGTAACTTTTAATTTAAAAATTTAAAATTTTTGAGAACTTAAGTATTCGTTGAAACTTTCGTAATACACCAGCAATCAAAATCTAATATTGACATTAGCAGGGAAAAAAAATATTCTTGTTGAATTATATTATATGCCTTGTAATGCTGTAGGAAAAAATAATTTATTTGTATGAAATTAACTGATCATGAACAAAAAAAAAAAAAGGCAATTTAAAAATATAAGGATAGTTACTTCATTCGAAAATCAATGCAAAAACATTTATGTGGCCTCTGAGCTATTTTAGTTTCAAGTGCATTAGGAAGATTATTAAAAAGCTCTACTAAAACCGTGGCTCTCAGCTAACAGCAAAACTTTAAGGTTAAAAAAAGTCTCTCACCCATAAGCGCAATATAATGAAACTTCGTCAAAAGTTATATTTTCTGAGCTCTATGCCACACGTTTCGGGTTCGAGTTCCGGCGATGCCATGGATGTTTGTAGTGGTTCGGAATCCACTTTAAGCCGTAGGTCTCGGTCTAATACGATTGTAAAGCATTGGGCATAGGGCTGACAAGTCAGGTTCACGAAGCCAAATCAAACTTCTACCTACGGGTGCTCCATCACAACAGAAGCAGTCTTCCTTTCCCTCCTTCCATGAGACCACAGGGGTTCTTGGACTTGATCTAGATGTCTAGATTTTCTTTATGAGTCAAACTGCTAGATAGACTTTTTATTAATTTTGATTTCACATAATAATTACGTTTCAAAAAAGAATGTAGCAGTTCTAAGATTGCAATTTCATTAAAATAATGTGGCCTATTTTCACTCAGCAGTGAAACCAACGATATTGGGCAAACATTACGTTGCAATTAATTGTCACAAATCGATCCATCTTTCCTATTTGTTACGGAAGCCTTATTAGAGAGTGAACAACTGAAAAATAAAATAAATAATAATAATAAAAAAAAAAGGACGACATCGCTAATTTATTTCCGAGATCGTTAAAGTGTTTTACGAGGTCGTCCTACGAGTTAATCCAATATCTGCTGTCCCCACAGAGAAATCTCTCGCGACGATCTTTCTCGCCGCAGTTTTAATTCGCGATATGGACACACATTTTCAGATTGTATTTATCGAGGTTAAGAAGTAATTGACTCGAATTTTTTTAACTTCATCTCGCTTCATGGGTTATATGACGCTACTAAAAATGCTTCAATTCGGTTGTTTGTGGGATCAGTTGGCGTCAAAGATGTTTTTTAAGATCGAAATCCTCTTGATTCTGGATGCAACTTTAAAGTCGAATTGCTTGAAGATTTTTTTTTTTTTTCAAAGTTTTAAAATAAATAAACAATTAATGCGGTTAATGTTACCAATATTGTACAAACTCAATTTTTTTAATTTTATACTTATAATATACGGAATTAAAAATATTATTTTTATTTGATATTAGAATTTGTTTATCATATAAAATTGTTCTTAAAAGATAATTATTGATACATCTAATTATTAGCAGATAATTAAGTATCAAAAATTATTATTAATTATCCGATTATTAAAAGATAATTATTGATACATCTTCACTGTTTTTTTATTTTATTGAAAAAAAAAAAAACACAGTGAGAATGAAATTTAACGTTTGTAATAGCTTGATCAACAATATGGTTGACTAAAAACTAATAGGAAATGTGAAAATATATTTTCTTTTATTTTATATATATATATATATATATATATGTGCTTTTATAGCAATATCTTATATATATATATATATATATATATATATATATATATATATAATAACAACAATAATGACATAGTTAATTTTTTTCTTTAGCATTTTCAGTACAAATATTTTAGGTTTATAGCCTTCAGAATTATTTTTTAAATGTTATTATTTCAACTATTTTAAAAAATATTTTTATTATTTTATTTTATTTATAATTGACTAGAAATACCTTAAATCAACTAATCATAAATTCATTAAAATTTTCTTTGATTTTCATTAACAATTTCAAGTTGTTATTATGTTAAATATTAATTTACAATAATTTTTTACTATTTTCCGTATTTAGTTTTAAATTAAAATATAAAAATTTTCTGGACTTGTTTTCAATTTTTAATAACTATTAAAAATAATTTCATACATTTTTTTAAACCGTTATACTTTTTACAGAAAATTAACAAAATTCTTAATAAGACTATTGTCTTAGAGACTTTTTATGGAGCTGGTTGAATAACAGAGAACTTCAGAAAATTTTGGTTTTAATGTATAGATGATTGATTAAATTCCTCTCCAAATCGCTAAATCGCCAAATCGCCAGTTTGAAATATTTTTAGTCTTCCTCTTAACACTAAATACATTTGGTCTGTGTTGCAAAATGAAAACATTTTTTTTTTTTTTGTTAATCAAATTAATTAAACACTCAGCAATTCTAAAACAATAAATTAATATTCACAGATTTACAAGAATATTTTTGTAGTGCTGATTATAGTACAGAAAAATATTTAACATTTTACCTACGCATTATGAAAATTCTTGAATCATTTTACATTACCAAATTTCAAACGTAAATATTTTTGTACATCGGAATATGCCATTATTCTTTTTAACAGGGAAATAAATCAAAATTTTGGATGAACCATAAGAGAATCCTACCAAAATCTCCATCTGACCATTGTATTCTGAAAAGGCTTTTCCTTTGACATGATGCTTTTGCGATAGTGTGATAATATATATTTTTTTTTTTTTCCTTCCTCTTTTCAGATCGTGCCACAGAACTATTGCTGCCAAAGATACCATCAGAGACAAAGAGCTCTCCAGATCATGGTTATTGGAGGTGTCGTTAAACCAATGTTGATATTGGCTCACTTATTGTTTTAAGTGCTGAATCCCCCTCCCGCCATGGCTAAAAGTTGTCATTAGGGGACATTACGAATGACGCTTTTAATGTTCGAGTTCAAGAAACGTGACCGGACTCGAATAAAGCCAAGGATGCACTTCTGTCTTTTGTTAAGGTGGAACGCTTCTTAATCGTCTTTTACGGAGTAGCATTTCGTAATTAAAATAAATGACTTTTTTTTTCGGTTTATTTGATATAATTTTGCGTTTTGGTCTTCAGCAGCATTTGCAGATGGAAATAATTGATGACTCTTTAAGAACTGACTAACTGGTGCATGAAAAAGTCTATCTAAAATAAGATCTATTCTTAGAAGTACTTACTCTAAGTAATAAGAGGTTTCTTTTATTAAATGAACGCTTGTTAATTTATTTATTCGAAATGGAAATGAAGTTATGTATTTTCCAGACACTGGAGAAAACTTTGTATGTTTAAGAGTCATGCATATTTGTTATAATTTTTATAGTAAAATCAATTTTGGACAATTATACTTGAATGCCCTTTTAGATGTAATTTTATGTGTAAAAAGTTTTTGAAGATGCTTATAAAACATTTGATGTGATGTTTTATGTTTTAAAATCATTTATTTATTAAAAATAATTTATAATCATCACTTCTTTTCAACTGGGAATTCGAAGAAATAGCAGTAGTAGTAATTTATATATATATTAATAAGTAGTTTATATATATATATACATAGGGTCATAGTAAAAAGGGGCCTCTGCCTCTATTTTGAGTTCCAGCGGTATCATGATTACTTGTAATGGTTCGGAATTCGCTTTAAACAGTAGGTCCCAGTCTAATATGAATGTAGAGCATTAGGTGTAGTAAAAGAAAAGAGAAACTATCTCCTACCAGTAGGCAGACGGCAATGGCCCACCATTGTAATGCCAGAGAGTTAGTTAGTTAGTCATAATAGAAATTAAAAAAAAAGAATTACTGTTTGCAAGCGTTTAACAATAGTGTTAAATTCCATCTTAAATATTTTAAAATAAAATTTATAATATTTTATCAATCCAAATATTCTCAAATAGCTTTCAAATATTAACATTGTCATCCAAAAAGCACATAAATCGAATTAAATTTTCTGAGTTCTGTATTAAAAAAATATAGTTATTATAGAAAATTAACATTTTAAAAACCTAAATTGCATACATGAAAACATTTTTCTCAATTATGTTTCAAGGTTATGTACTAAAACAATAAAAACCAAATAAGAGTTTACGTTATATGAAAATATATTAAATAATTACATAAAAATTTGATATGCAGTCTCAGGATAAGTAATTGAATTTATCAATCTAAATTTGTGCTTCTTATGGTATGTTAAAGATAATTACCATAAAACAATAAGTATTATTATAAGTTTAAAAATAAAGACAAAAGAAAATATGAATACATAAAATAAAACTCATTTTATATTTGTTATTTCCTACTTGTAAATGACTTTTCCCGTTAAGTTGCAATAAATCTGTTTTAATATATATGTATATTTAAAAATATAAATAGGAATGATTTTAGATTTTTGAAATCAACAATATTATTAAAATTACATATTAATATATTATTATTAGTTTTTTTATCACTTTATGTCATATATTATTATGAAGAAGTTACACGGGTTTGACTGTAGATAGCAATATGCATTTTTTTCTACGTTACGGTTTTATGCCTTTCTCTGATGGCTATAACAAAAATTTCTAAGGTGTCGTTTACACAACTATATAATTATAGAAATACAAAACTGAAAAATAACATAATAATATCTTTCTCTCTCTATATAAAAAAAAAAAATGCTTGTATTTCTTAAATCTTAAAAACTTTATTACAGTTTATTAAAAAGTTTAGTTATTAAAACTTTATTAAAGGTATAATTTTTTTCATGAAGCCCATTATTATTTTATTTGGAAATTAGCCAAATATTATTTTTTTAATAAGCAAAAACTTTAATTTTTAGAACAAAATTAATATATTATATTAATATATTACAATATATTACTTAATGCTCTACATTCATTTATAGCAATGCATAATTTTATGTGTAAGAATAATTTTAAATAAATTTTTATAACTCATAATACCAAAGTTTATTTTATTTTAAAGGATTGGACATAGTATCGATTGCATAAAATATCGATATCGATTCGATAATATATTCAAGAATCGTCTGCTAAACAATTGCAATTGATGAATTACGTTAGACCTCTTTATTTACAATCGTGATTTATATTTCTCATTTAATATCCTTTTTATTTTCAATCAATTTAAGTTATTATGTTATATGTTATTTACAGGATCCGGGTTATATTAGCAAGCAGAAAAAGTAAAGTACTCTATGAAAATTTTTTAAGATACAAATTTATTATTTGTTTAAAAATACCAGAAAAAAATGCACAGAAAAATATTAATTTGCAAATTAAATTACTTAATGATATGAATTAGGGAAATTAAATTTTAAATTTATTATTATACTGTCGGATATCTGTCTATATGATTGATTTTAATAAATAAAATAGCACATTTTACTTCAATATTTCGTTCAACAGAAATAAACATGAATATCTTGAATTTAGCAATTACAAAACATTCCATCAGAAACGTTCAACATATTACTTTTAGTTTCACGCAGTGGATAATCTTCTATTTTTATTATAATTCTACAAATTAATTAAAAAGCAACATTCTTTTATTTTCACATTCAGAGATAAATGAGAAAAAGAAATTCCACATTAACTAACATATGAACAAGAATAACGGCAGAAATAATAATAATAAAAAAAAAAAAATCGTAACAGCAACATTTGCAGTTTTCATAGCAAATGAAATGTATTTTAAATATTTTACAAAGAATTTTGGAAAAATTTTGGAAAAATGGATAAATAAACATAAAAATAAATAAATAAACTAAATACAATGTGCAATAAGAATTCCAGCAAAATTATTTCATTAATTTTGTTTTGTCGTAAATTTTTATAAAAGCATATAAAAAAATTTTTTTAATAAGAAAAGAGCTAATTAGAATTCTTCTTGTAATAAATAATGACTTAAGTACCAAATTTAATGAAATGGTATCACATTTTAGTGAAACTTTTCAGTGACTTAAATTTAATAAATTAAAATATTCTTGCAATTTTCCATATATTCTATTCTATTTATTTATGAATCTATTTTAAGATACTTTGATGCCTTTTATATTGCATACTTAGATAATATCTACTTATTTGCTAACTTAACACAAAAATTTTCTAGGTTCACAAAAAAGTTGTGAAAGATTTTTTTAATTTTTATACGTCACATAATTAAAAATTCTTTTAATATCATGCTACTCAGAAATTTATTAAAGTATAAGTGATTTAAGAAAATTTTAAAAAGAATTAAACTTATGCACAGAAGAAATGATGCTTACTATACTACAGAATGTATCTGATTATAGCATTGACATATTTTCTCAATATACACGAGGGTTAAATACACACATCAAAAATAATTATTTTATAGATATCTGATTGAGGTATTAAATTTTATAATCTTTTCTATAATTAATATCTAAGCTACCTAAAGCGATCTTAGAAAAAAAGTTTACTAAAGATAAATTTAAAAAAAAAAAATCTGCTTGTTCTTAAATACAAGATAGGAAAAAAATAAATAATAAAATAAAAATAAATAACGAAAAACAACTAACCTTCACTCTGTATCAAATAAAGAATAGAAATATAATGCACTGAAATATCTATGTCTCCAAAAAGTGAGAATCAGATTATCCAAAACCTTCACCACTGAAATCCAATTCTTACCTAAAGAACCATCCAAAATGGCAATGATACAATAGCGGCATTATATCAAATAGCGTACCTTTTCTTACTAAGTGACGCATTAGATACGTATGTCAAAAATGTATGGGCAGATATGTTAAAGATAGCCAATCGTTACTGAAGAATATTTAGAAACCAACAACATGAATGCTTTTACTATGTGGTACTTCGTTCTTCATTGGCCGTATATTTTCAAGATCTTTTGTGATATTCTTTAGATATGCATTGATAAAAATCGCCATCAATCTTTCAATCCAGACTAGGCACGATTGCTCAATCCACTGGCTGCATAAGGGCCAGTGCTAATAGAACACTATTAGTTACAACAATAACTAATAGTGTTCAACTTCAACTTAACAATTTAACCATAGAACATCAAACTTTCTTAAAATTTTTATTTTCACTATTTATTTATTATTTTCTGCCAGCTGTAATACTGTTTAATTAAAAAACTTGTCACAAACCGGGCCAATATGAATTTTTAAAAAATCTTTACAATTATATGGAATTCTTCGTAAAATTTTTTCATAAAAGTATAATTTAATGATTTTTTTTTTTTTGTTATTTCATAAATTATATACTGTCTTCTATCATTTTAATAGTTTTCTTATAGCTTTATTAAAATTTGTATTACCTTAGCTTCGCAAAAATATATATTATTAATAGCATCACATTTTAGTATGCTAACAACTTATCATAAGAAAAATATTTATAAAAGTACTGATAATAGCACAATATAAAATGGACAATTAAACAATTTTTTATATTTTAGAATAGCAATTAGATATTTTATAATAATAACTAACTTGATCAAACCTGATATGAATGAATGAGTTTTCCAGAAACAACTCACATTATTAAAATTAAATTTTTCTCTCTTTTTTTTTACGATAACACATGAAAAATTAATAGTTTTCAAATACTTATCCATATTTTCTATTTTCATTTTGAAAAATATTTTAAATTTCAAATATCAAATCTTCTTAATTTACTGAATGATTTATATAAAAAACAAAAGATGTAGATTATTATGGTATGATATTTGTGAATTATTATTGTATGATATTTGTAGATGATTATGGTATGGCATTTTTACTTATTTGTCACGATTCTTTTCTTGTATTGTACATTCTTTAGTGAATTTTTTTGTTTCACAGTTACATTAAGAATTAAAATATTTTACATGTAATTCAAGCCTTTTTTTTTTCATTTGTACTAGATAGACAAAAAGTTATTCCCTTGTTATTGAATTTTCTTTTCTTTGTTGCATAAATTATATTAGTCATTCATTTACTATATTTTTGTTTTGATAAGTAATTATTATACGAAGGAGGATGATCGTTTATTAGCAATACAAAAAATTTCTAAAAAAGAATGGTTCCAAACAAATCAGAAATTGAGTGGACACATGGCAAAACATGTGTGATTTGAAATTATTGATCTTTTTGTAAACTGTCTATACAAATCAATGTTTTTTTGATAGAAAAAATATTAATTTTTAATTTAAAATTTCTTATAATTTCATTGTTGACTAAAAAAACTTATGACTTATTAGAAATATTAGAATATTCTGATTATCAAATTAAAAAAATTTGCTATGCTAATGCAATTTTTGTCAGATTATACTACTAGTTTGTGTAAAAACATTTAAAGATAAAGTATATCTTTTTTTTTATTCATTCGTATACTGAAATTGCGCTTATTCTTTTTGACAAAAATTTCTCAGGTTGAAGCTTGGTAAAAGACATGAAAATAATTATTTATTTTAAAATGTATTTGCCAACGTGTCTAACTGACTAAAATATTATTTTGGATTATATTAAAAATTAACCTCTTGTTTGTATTTTTTATGTTTTTTTCGAGTGAATTTGTAAAACATCTAAAATCTTCTAAAAAGATAACACACTTTTCATGTATAAAAATATTGTAATTGTGCTTCCACCAACGCACTGCAAGATATTACTTTTCTTGTATTGTACTGCACCTCCTGCGGTGTTCAGGAGAAATGGTCAGTCGCCCTCGAGACTCTTACTCAAGGAGAAGTATTAGGCAAACTGTGCTGTCGCTGAGAAACGTTTAGTTTACAGTCTCTCATCCCGAAAGGAAATATATTTAACGCAACCCTTCGCAACCATTCATAATTAATTTCGTAAATGACAATTCTGTTGATACCATAGTTTTAAAAGTTATCACAATAGCTATTCGAAGGGAATTTCTGACGTCTCAAAAAACTGACAATAAATGGTCCCAATATTTAATATATATAAATTAAGCCTTATCAAAGATATAATATAAGTATATATTTGATAATGCTTTGCTTTTTTTCCATAATTATAAACTTATACAACCAATGTAAGTAGTCTGCTTTCTATAATTTGTTTTGATATAGAATATTAGTAATCGTATACAATGTTATAAATTTTTTTTTCCAATTCGGCATCATTTATCAAGTATTGAAACCTTAATTTTTTTAATCGAAAAAAAAAAAATTGAGCAATGTAAGAGTAATTTTATCAAAATAAAATAGGAGAGGTAATTCTACCGAGATAAAATAAAAAAGTATACTTCCATTTAAACAAATATGTAACAGAATTAATCATTTGTATTATGAAAGTATGTATTTATTTGTGTAATTATTAATAAAAGAATGAAGGGCAATTTCTCTTGTAAAAATTATATTAAAATTCCCATATCAATAAAAAAGAAAAATTAATAGCTCATTTTGAGATACCCCCTCATATATTTAAATAAATTTTATTTTATTTTGATTGAACAATTAAAAAAATAATACGATTATATACATTTTCTTAAAAAAATTAAATTTATTAGAACATTTGAATACAAAATAAAATATCAAAAGAGAATAGTAGGCAAAATTTTATTCGAGAAAAAAAAAAAAAAAATATGATAAAAATTTGATTGTTTAGAAAAGAAAAAAATAAACAAAAATTTCAGTCATTATTTGTTCTGCAGGGATTATCTGATAATTTAACTTTTCTGTAAATTTATTGACCAAAATTTCATTTAAAAAGTCACATTTTACATTTTAAAATGTTTTTTATCTCTTTACAAATAAAAGAAAAATCCTACCAACAAACTGCAAATTGTATAATTGCTATTTCTCTTTTTGCTGCACTGCGAGTACTCATTATGTCTAGATCACACAAAAAGAACTCCGGATTCGCGTAAACAAAGCAATAACAGTTCCGCCTTTTTCCCCTAACATACAACTCCCCCGTATTTCACCTCTCAGAAGCCCTCGTTACCGAAAACGCCTTAATTAAGACGTAACACGGCAGTAAAAACGAAACAAAAAAAAAAAAAGGGCACAAAAATGTGAAATAATTTCTGATCCCGGTGCTTTTAGGACTCTCTCGCGTGACTTGTCGCTTTAGCTTAAAAACACAAGAGCCAGTTCTACCCCCACACCTTCGTTTGCATGCCAAGGAGCAGTTCGTTGGTTGGGGCATGGATAGAGAAATGTGTATGCACCCGCCGGTTGTTAAAAAAGAATAACTGCCATTCGAGAAGTTCGAAATAGATTCGTGAGCCTTTCATCTACCCCCCTGCCCCTCCTAATTCATGTGATTCTGCTTCATAATTATAACAAGCACTACTGTTATAACTAAGAAGTTATAAGAGGCCCCGCCACTGTTTTGGAAGTGTATAACTTAACATAAAGGTTAATAGAATGCACATGTAATTAAAGAAAATAATAAGAAAAAAAAAATTGGTACTGTCTACCTTTATAATATGCAATGTATCAAAATCAGACGATTGCGACAAATATCCCACTTCAATTCTATTCACTTGGCGTTGCAGACGATATATCAACAAAATTTTCATGATTTTTTAATTAGTTTTTTAACTTAATTTTATTTTGACTTATTATGAATAAGTTTGTTTATTACCTTTTCGCGATCGACTTTTTATACAAAAACTTAAAACTGATATTGTAGTGTGCAGGTTGTGCAACTGGATTGTAACTGGTCGTGGTTCGGTTGAGACTTGAGACACAGGTTAGAGAACTCACAGTTTCATTTACGTACGCACAAACTCTATATATGTACAATTAACTACAGACAATATTTAACACTTTTAAAGACATATAATTATAGGTTCGCGGAAGGATTTCACTTCTAAACCTGATACACAGGTACGCGCAGGATGTATGAAATACATTTCCTCTCCGGGTGAGAGTCTGTAGACCAACTATTACAAAGAGATAGTTGGTCTATAGATACACCGATATAGAGTTAACCCATAAAATTTAGAATGCAATGTAAAAACAAAACGCATAGCAGCAATCTTAAAGCAAGAGAAAGTATCCATAAATCATATTCAGACATTAAATTATGTTCTACAGTTATCGCTCAAATTTGAAAAAAAGAAAACAGATTAAAATAAATTATAAAAACTATATAATTTATAAAACAAACACGTGAAAGAAATTTAAATAAACCAATAAGAATAGTTAGTGAAAGAAAATTCTAAAAATAAAATAAACCAATAAGAAACTTTGAAAGTGTGCAGAAATAAAAAACTGATAAGGGCATGAAAACTGAGCTGCCAAAAATAACACGAATAATTTTATGGATACAAAAAAATCAATCAACTGTCTAGAAGTTTTTTTGACAAGTTTCTATGGAAAAGAAAATATTTTGACGAATTTTTAAAATTTTATCTATATTTTTGTGTGTCTTTAACTAGGAGGAAAAGAGAAATAAAGAATCACTTCGACAGATAAAATAAGTCACATTTTTTTTCCATTATACCTACATAATGGATTTTCCCTTTATATGAATAATGCTTTTCCCTTTATTCACACTTCTCCTCTTATATTATCTTAGGTAATTGAATTGTCAGTTAAAACTTTTACTCAGTTAACTATTTGTTGATTTTAAAATTTTAAAATTGTTAACTGTGAATTTAGGATTAAAAATGCAGCTTTCTACGTTTACAATCTGCAATGAGAAATGACAACATAAAGGACAGTAATGATACTTTTAAAAGTAATTTATTCTTTCTTATTTCGCAAATGTAGCATTATTCATAGCATATTTCCGGGGCTACTGTAATATGCTTTAAATTTTAATTCTAAAATTAGATATGTATAACAAAAATACTTTCATAATCATCCTTCAGATACATTATGACATTATTCTAAAAACTTTTATCTTGATGATTAGATAATATTATTTTGTTATAGGGATATCCATGTTTGAGTCTAATTTATGTAATTGTCAATGCAATCATACCAAATGATTTTAATTATTTTTATTCTTTGTTTCAATAATATTTTTACATTTTTAGTTCCGATAATTAACATTAAAATTATCTACCTTACATTAAAACACTTTATATTAAAATGCATTAATGAAAGACCTCATATTAAAACTCAATATTAATATTAAAGCGAAAAAGCAGAAAATGTTATTTTACATATACGTAATTGAATTGCAACATGGATTGCTTAATCAAAATTTACACGGGTGCAAAGAATATTCATATTTCTTCTTCACTGGCGGCCTGATGGCCAATTCGCTAGCTCTCTGGCCTTTGACGCTTCAGGTTCGAATCCTGGCGGGGGCATGGATGTTTGTTAGTGGTTCGAAATCCATCATAAACTGTAGGTCCCGGTCTAATTAGCCTAAAGTGTGCACAAAATGAACATAGAGCGATAAATCAAACCAAATCTGCAATGCCGCAACAACCCCATAGTGGAACAAGGATGTTTGCCTAGTGGTAGATTTCGAGACAGATGTTTTCTTTTTAAGGGTAGAGTTGTTAGCTCTACGCCCAGGACTCTACAGACATATTAGATCGGGGCTTAACGAACCTAAAATCTGGGGCTCCGAGCCCTAGTCAGTCGGCCATTAGGCCCCAATATTTATATTTCAATATTGTAAAAGCAAGTTTACAACATATTTTAAGCTAAAAAAAGTTGATCAAACAAAGAATGTATATAGCAACACCAACTTTACCATTTGAAATCCTTAACTGTCAGTTTATAACTTAAATTCCAGTCAATTGATTTAACAATTTAAGTATAAAATAAAAAAAAATCTACAAAGTCTATATATTATACTAAGCATTTTAAAAATTCATTTTCAATTGAAATGATTCAAAATATATAAAAAATAATAGAAAGATATAGTATATTTCATTTTTAAAACCTTTTTTTCAGATTTCTACAAGACAAACGTAATCAAATCGTATGACTTTCAGATGCTTTGCATAAAGTGTATTGTATGCCAGAAGACCAGCTTTCCGATGTAATTCATAATAATCCAGTTTTATTAGCAGTTAATGACAGACACCAAAGGGGGTCCCGAGGATTATCACACACGTGTATCCCACAACAGTTCTCCTTTGCCTCAGCGTAGCAGTAAAAAAGTGATGCATTGTATACTTTGAAACGTATTGCGAATCGCGTGTTTCAACACATCTGTTTACACGAAGGAGCCAAAGGCGACGATTGTTCGAAGCTGTTCCACTTGGCTGGACCAACAAGTGATGGTCCTTCTTCAAGTCTCCTAATGGCTTTGTGAGTGACGACAATACCACGGAATATCTCGAATTGGAAAGAGACTAGAGATGTCTCCTTTCAGAATTTTTTAAATATTTTTTCGATCATTTATAATAATTTATTTTTAATCACAGTCATCCGAATTATTTATCACTCATTATATTCAGTAAATTAAAAATATCTTGTAGAAAATACGTCTTCAAAAATATATATTTCAATGTAATTTTAAATGATAATTTCAAATGAAATGAAAATTTATTCATACTATAATACTGTAAATGGGGAAGGATGGCTGAGTGATTAGCACTCTGGCGCTCGGTGCCACAGGATTCGAGTCCAGGGAATGCCATGAATGATTGTAGTGGCTTGGAATCCACTTTAAAACGTAGGTCCCGATCTAATATGACTGTTGAGCGTTGGGTTGACAACGCTACCCCGTAAAAAGGAAGAGTCTCCTGTAGGCAGAGGGCCTTGGATCACAATGGGCTGTTGATCCAATGCTGACGATTATAATGATGATAATGTAAATAAAATTGAAATTAACTTTTATAAATATTCAGTAAATCTTTTTATGAATTACAATTGCTCTAGGACTGATGACAGAGTGACTAGCACTCAGAGCCACAGGTTTCTGATTGGATTCCAGGCTGTGGCATGGATGTTTGTAGTGATTCTAAACTCACTTTAAGCCGCAGGTCCCGGTCTAATATGACTGTAGAGCGTTGGGCATGGAGCTAACCACCCTACCCCATAAAAAACAAAACAGTAGCTCCCTTCTCGAAATTTTCCAGTACGCTGACGGTCTTGGACCTCCAAGGTTTGTTGCGCCGATGAAGAAGAAGTTAATTGTTCTAAAATATAATGTTGTTTTCCATCAACATCGTTGTTTCAATTTCTGTCTACATAAACCATTACATTTCATTTTAAAATTAGAAAATATTTAAGTTATACAGAGCAAATTCTTTTTTTTTTTTATAAATAAATTTACAAATTAATGCATATATTTAGTTCTTATTTTTATTTTTTAAAAAGCTATAAATATTCTGTTTTTTTTTTTTTTTTTTTTTTTTTTTTAGGCTAGAAATTTTGAAAAAAAACTATTTATGTTATTTTTCCAAAAAATATTAAAATGTCCAAAAAATATTTGAATATTATATATTATCAAAAATATTATCCAAAAAATATTTGAATTATTTTTTACCATTACCAACATAAAAACAACCTTTAAAAAATTCATGATAATTGAAAATTTAAAAGTCGTTAGGATACCTTAAACTTTTAAAAAGCCTCACTAATATTTTATGTGGCATAGCTTAGGTGTTCTTAAAAATATTTTTTGTTATTACATGTCAGTGGACCTCGTGTTTCGCTTATATATGTCGCGAACTACACATCGATGAGCAATAAAAAGGGTGGACATTGCCTTCCCAGGAGACTTTTAGAGATAACTACCTTACATACAGAAAAACCCGGAAATCTCTTACCAGATATATGAAGGAGTTTTATATATGCTGCCACAATCGGTAGTGCATCTCCTCATTTCTGAAATCTGTGACTGCAACGAACGCCACCAACGAATTCGAATCTTTACCCTTCTACACACTAGCTACACACGTTACCATTGGGCTATGGGTTGGCAAATAGTAATATAAATTATAAGTGGGCCTCGTGTTTATCTTATATATGTCGCGAACTATACAACGCGTTGAGAAATAAGGGGGTGGACACTGCCTACGCAGGAGACTTTTAGAGATAACTACCCTGCATTTGCATGCAGAAAACCGGAAATTTTCTACCAAATACATGACTATCGGAGAATAAGTTTTACATATGCTGCCACAATCGCCATTGTCTCGTCATTTCTGAGAGCTGTGACTGCTACGAACCCCACTAGCGAATTGGAATCTTTATCCTTCTATACAATAGCGCAAATAACCATTGGGTCACGAGTCGTACAAATAGTTATATGTGATTGGTGTATATATATATATATATATATATATATATATCACACTACACAACGATGAATAATGAGGGGTAGACTATGCCTTATCAGGAGACTTTACAGATAACTGCCCCCTTTTGCATGAAGAAAACCAGGAAATCTCCTATCAGATACCTGACTATGGATAAAGTTTTTTACACATTGCATACAATCGCTATTGTGCTTTCTGATTTCTGAAAACTGCGACTGTAACGAAAACCACTAGCGAATTCGAATCTCTATCTTTCTACACACTAGCTGCGCAAGTTACCATTGGGCCACGAGTCGTACAAATAGTTATATGTGATTAGTGAACCCCGTCTTTCCCTTATATATGTCGCAAACTACAGAAACATGAGCAATGAGGGTGAACATTGCCCACCTAGGACACTTTTAGAGACAGTTACCTTGCGTTCCCACGCAGAAAGCGCGGAAATCTACCAGATACCTGACTATAGATGAAGAAGTTTTACATATGCTGCCACAATAGCCATTGTCTCTCGTCATTTTTGAAAACCGTGACTGCAACGAACACCACTAATGAATTGGAATTTTCACCCTTCTACACACTAGCTGCGCAAGTTACCATTGGGGCACGAGTAGGGCAAATAGTTATGTAAATGATTAGTAGGCCCCGTGCGTTCCTTATATATATAGCGAGCTACACAATGATGAGGAGTGGACATTGCCTTTTCAGGAGAGTTTTAGAGATAAATAACCCGCGTTTGCATGCAGAAAACCCAGCAATTTAATACCAGATACCTGCCTATAGATGAAGAAGTTTAACATTTGCTACCGCTATCGTCATTGTGTCTTCATTTCTGAAAACTATCACTGCAACGAACGCCACTAGTGAATTAGTATCTTTACCCTTCTACACACTAGTTACCATTGAGCCACGAGTTGGGTAAATAGTTATATAACATTAAGAATTTCAAAAAACTGATATTGTGAAATTTATATTCTATGTTGTTATTAGAAAACAACCAATAACCAACGAAAAAATGCTTACGAAAATACTTTGAAACATATTTAACAAGCACATTCACCCTGTGAGAGGTCCGTAAACTTGAACAAACATAAAAATATCGCAAGAATCTTGCAGATAATAACACAAAAGAAAGTTCAGAAGAGAGAAAGAGAGAGAAAGAGAGTCCTTTAACATAACTACACCGGAAGAGGGCCAGGGCATTCTATAAAAGGATTACGTTCCACGATACCACAATTAAAAGTGATTAAGGGATTCGAACAAAGAAGATTTTCTGGGTATTATAGGCCTTGTTCAAGCGAGCGTTTTACAGGGAATGGGCTTCCATGTTATCCAAGAGTTAGGTTTTAAGAGATCTGCTTAAAGGATGGTCAACACGTGCTAAGGTTCTGCCATCAAGCGAGATGGGATAGTAATCAAATCATCGGCTTGTTAATGGATGATTAAAGCTTCGTACACATCTGTCAATAAAAGTGAACAAACAGATAATGCTGTTCGTGTCGAGAGAGAAGAGTGTCTTCAGCAACGCATACAAACAGATGTATAATCGTTAAATCTTTGTTTGAAGTTAATCCGTTTTTAAGAAATGATTAATGGCGTCTTGGTGAAATAATTAATGCTGTTCCATTTCATGATATCAGAGGAATATCTTGGGAGTTATAATAATGTTGAGCTAACATAAAATGACATTATAAACTTATTTATAAAGATAAGGTAAAGTTCTGTTAATATTCTGATAGAGTAACATCTGTAATAAGTGTTTTTTTTTTTTTCCCTTTAGGTAGGCCATGGTTTTGATCTGTCTATAATTTACATATTGTTATATAAAAATATACTGTTTACAACATTTTAAGAAATCAGAATTTATCTTGTTTCTTAATCCATTTGGTAGATAGCAACTAAGCCAAGTCCAAGAACCGTATGGTCTCATGGAAGGGAGGAAAGGGGAGAGTCAGCTTCTGTTGTGATGGAGCACCCGTAGGTAGAAGTTTGACTTGTCTCCGTGACGGGGACTTTTTACGGGTTAGGGTTGTCAGCCCTACGTACAACGCTCTACAGTCATATTAGACTTAGACCTACCTACCCCATAAAAAGAAAACATCCCCTGTCTCGAAATCTCTCAGTTGGCAGACGGCCTTGATGTTGCGCCAATGAAGAATCAAGAACATTTAATTAATTATGCTTTTCTAAGAGTTCATAAAAATTTCTTTCTGCTAATATATATATATATATATATATATATATATATATATTGAGTTAATATTTCTTTTTTCTTTCTATTCTATGATTCTATATCTATATCTTTTAAACAGTTTTGAGATAAAAACGTCTTTCTAACAAGCTAATTTTGTAGAATTAAAACAGATCTTTACCAAAAAATAGTTGTCTTCTATCAAAATTTGAAATTATTGAATTTCTTACAATCACAAATATGTATTTAAGGAAAAAATTTAAATGTTCTAGAACTCTACTTTGATATTTACTTGAACTTGTTTAATTATAAATAAAAGAGAGTTGGTTACAAAGAGATATTCTTTTCTAATTAAATATTAATTTTAAAATTTCACTTTTATTATTTGATAACATTGAAAATTTCAAGCATCAAGTTTTCTTTGGTAGATTATTGTGTATAGCAATAAATTCGCGTAATTACGTAACGAATAATTATTACATCAAAATACTTTTTCCAATAATTATCTGTATTTATTGTTCATCTCGAAAATGTTAACAGATAATTGAAAACGGAAATAGATTTTATTGCCGTTGGCTCTCAATATCCCTAAAGTGTCTTAAGTTTTCCCAACGGAAGACAGCCAGTCCTGCGACAAGGTAAATAAATACGTGGTAACTTTTATGCACCCGAAGAACACAGGTGAAGAAAGGACTTCTCCTAAATAGTCTTAGTTTATCGGTTAATTTACCTGTTTAGAGACAATACCAATTGCCGCAGAGTGTTTTTTGATGACCGCGAACCATAAAACGAACAAGGAACAAACACAATGGCCGAAAGAACAATGCAGGCTGTTCTTTTTTTATGGGGATTTAAACGGTTTTCATGGTGCCATATTTATTTATGTTGCTCGATGTCGTATTTTTTAAGAGAGAATAATAATGGCAGCGGCCATTCATAACATCTGGCCAAAGATGTATGGCTTGACTGCGGAAATAATGTTTTGCTACATAAATGATAAAGAGTAAATCATAAAAAAAAGTACGCACGCGATACCACAGAACCTTGACTCGGAAAGAATGCAGTGAGTGGAAATTGAATCTTGGACATCTCTGACAGACACAAGGAAAAAGTCATCTGATATGACCTTGCCTTATATGAACTGAATGAAATAATACAAGTTGATCTCCTTAAACCATTATCATGTTATTCTGCATATGACTTTTGAGTAAATCACAGTCAAAATATGCAATGATTTTATATTTTACAATTATTCCTGCAAAATAAATTTATCAAATAAAATAATATTAATGCCCACAATTTCTTTTTTAAACACAAGTAAACAATTATAATGTTTTGCTACTTAAATGCTATAGAGTAACTCATAAAAGCACGCACGCGATACCACAGGACCTTAACTTGGAAAGAATGCAGTGAGAGGACATTGAATCTTGAACATTTTTTACAGACACGAGTAGAAAGTCTCTAATATCATCTGATATGACCTTGCGTTATATGAACTAAATGAAATAATACAAGTTGATCCACTTAATACATTATCATGTTATTTTATATTATAAAATATGTAATGATTTTATATTATACAATTCTTTCTGCAAAAATAACTTTTATCAGAAAAATATTATAAATACCCATAATTTCTTTTTAAACACAATTAAACAATACTCCCAATTGTAACTTAGGGTTCTTTCTGTGATATTTCCTGTAGAACAGGTGCAGTAATACTATCAACTTACAGTACTTCTTGATTAGTACTTCAAGTGCAGTATTCCTTCATTAGAAAAGGCCTTACAAAAACCTTTCAAAAACGTTAGATGAATTGCATGAAATAATTCAGAATACAACAGACTATGTTACGGCACATATTTTACAGAAAAATCTTAGAATATGGTGGAACAAAATATACGACATTTTTTATGTTTGATTGCATAAAAGGATCCTGCCAAATTAATTTCTTTGATTTCCAAGGTTTTCATGGTGCCATATTTATTTATGTTGCTCGATGTCGTATTTTTGAGAGAGAATAATAATGGCAGCGGCCATTCATACATCTGGGCAAAGATGCATGGCTGACTGTGGAAATAATGTTTTGCTACATGAATGATAAAGAGTAAATCATAAAAAGCATGCACGCGATACCACACAACCTTGTCTCTGAAAGAATGCAGTGAGTGGAAATTGAATGTTGAACATCCTAGACAGACACAGGTCTAATATCATCTCTAATATCATCTGATAGTCTCTAATATCATCTGATATGACCTTGCCTTATATGAACTGAATGATATAATAGAAGATGACCTCCTTAAACCAGTATCATGTTATTTGCATATGACTTTTGAATAAGTCACAATGAAAATATGCATTGATTTTGTATTTCACAACTCTTTCTGCAAAATCAATTTATCAAATAAAATATCATTAATGGCCATATTTTCGTTTTAAACACAATTAAACAATTCGTACAATTGTAACTTATGATTCTATCTGTAATATTTCCTGTAGAACAGGTACAGTAATATTTCTAACTTCTTTCTTGATTAAGAAAGGCCTTACAAAAACCCTTCAAGAATGTTAGATGAATTGTGCGAAACAATTCAGAATAAAACAGACTATGTTACGGTACATATACAGAAAAACATCATGGGATATGGTGGAACACGCCAGTGTTAAAGACAAAATATATGTTATTTTTAGCGTTTGCTTGTTATAAAAAAGCACTGCCAAATTAATATCATAATTCTAAACTACTTGATCTGATAGCCGAGTAACTTGATCTCAGGGGTACAATCCCGTTGATGCCATGTAGTGGTTCGGAATCCACTTTAAACTGAAGGCAGTAGGCGGTTTAATTTAGCAGTAGAGCGTAGATTTGGCAATCCTACTAATGTAAAAACATCTGTCTCAAAATTTGCCAGTAAGCAGACGACCTTGGTCCGTCATGAAGCTGTTGCGCCAATAAAGAAGAGTTAGTTAGTTAGCTCTACTGTCACTTTTGCACATTTTAGGCTAATTAGGCCGTGACCTACAGTTTAACATGAATTTCGAACTACTAACAAACATCTATGCCAGCGCCAGGATTCAAAAACCTGAAGCTTGTGGTACTAAAAGGCCACAATGTTAAATAATTGACCCTCTGGCCACCCAATGAAGAATAATAATCTTCATTTATTGTATTTTTTTTTATTTTTAATTTGTTTTGTTTACGTAATTATATATGGTAGCAGTTTAAATGAAAGAACGACCCTGTTCAGTCCAGCAATTGCACAGACTTTAATAAATAACAGAATATTCAAATATAGTATACATATGCATAAATGAGGTGAATCAATATGTACTAGTAACGTAAAATTATGTTAATTTTTTTAATTAGAAAAAATTTAAAAATAGGAAATATTTTTAGTAAAACTTGGCCCATAAAGCATAAACTAAGGCATTTTTTTTCTAATGCAGCTTGCAAACACTTGTCTTTGATGCCTTGAAGCGAGCGCCGCAACGACGTTACTCACTTAGCACCCAGGGAGTGCGTGTAGCTTGAAGATAAGCTACGGACGCGGAGTACCACTATCCCCGCAACGCTCTACGATCCTAATAGAGCGGGACCTACGGTTTAAAGTGGATTCCGAACCACTACAAACATACATGGCACCGCCGGGACTCGACCCCGAACCTATATCTTTAACATTGTACATTTTAACCCTAAAAACATTTTGTACATAATAATGCAGTAAATCAGTAAAATTATTTTTTGGTTTTTAAACATTGCAAATAAGAATAAATGATTACACATCTAATCTTATTTGATATTATTAATCAAATTAGCTAAATTATTAGTCACATCTTATTTGCTATATTTTTTAATAATGAACTCTGTTTCAGCATGTTTTGTTATATTTGTTATTGTTGTTGTACGTTTTTTTTTTTTTTCGTTGTTCTTTTTATGCTGTAACTGTTCATAATCTGCCATTGAAATAAAAAAAAATAAAAATAAATTTTTTTTTAATAATAAGAAGTTTAAAAATTTTTTATTAAATTTATTTGGTTAAAATATACATTGATATTATTTCACGCAATAAATCGCATAAGAAATAATTTTTTAGATTGTGTAGATTTTTATTTTAATTAAAAATTATGAATTTTATTATTATTAAAAAATTAATATTATTATTAAATTATTAAATTATATTATTAAATTATTAAATTACATTATTTAATCAATTATTTTTATCATTATTAAATTTATTATTATTTAAAAATAATGAATTTTATCATAATAAAAAAAAAAAAATTTTAATTTTAATTATAAAAATTTTTAGATAAAATGTAAGCATATTTTGTTGTTAACTTTTTATTAAGAGCACTTAATCAGATAGTCATAATAAAATACCATTATAAAGTCTTTAAAAAATTACAAAACAAGCTTATATTTTATCAAATCTGCAAAAAAAAATTTTAACTGGTTTTATGAAAAATAATTAAAAAATTCTGATGATTATCTACTTCAATTCAAACTTTGAAAATTTTCATTAATCTCCTAAGAAAAGTTTAAATAATACTAATAAAAAAAGTTAACTGTATAAAATTTGAATGGCTATAAAACATTTATGAACGCTTTTAATGAACGTTCATTTACAAGGAAGTAATAAAAATTTGAACAAAAAGAGTATTCAGATCTATCAGAAATTCAGACATAGAATCAGTACTGATAGTTTTCAATCATGCGTAACCTATGTAGATAATGTTTATTTTTCTCTACCAAAATCTTCAATAATCACAGAACATATAGTAGCATTGTTGTTTTTTTTCCTACATAATGCTGTTATCAATCACGGTATCTATTTTAGCAGCTCACCTTAAACGAAACTCAAAAGTCGCCAAAATGACATGTTGCTCTCTCTTAATGACTATAATGGAAGAACAGATGACATAAAAGTTCTAGATAAATCCTGTGAGTTTCTCTCTCTTAATCAAATAGCACGCTTTCTTCTACCTCACGTATAGAGGAATGACAATGAAAGCGTTTTCTTTTTTTCCCTCAACTCGCAACGATGGAATAATTCAAAGGCCTATAATCATCGCCAAACGGAAAGGCCGTTAAGTTTGAAAAGTGTTTTATAAAACAGGAAACATTAGCGCACTCGAAACATAAAACTTGCGCTTCGTTTCCTGTCTTCATAGTTTTTCTATTACAATTAGGCAGAGACAGTGTGTGGTTGTGTCTCTTCTGTGAAAGGGATATGGAAAATTTCTCGCTTCTTGATTACAAATAACAGGGTTTTTCTAAATGATTAAATCGCATTTGTTTGGAAGGTCTCTTAATGATTTTTTTTTCTAAGAAGCAAACATGTCATTAAATATACTAAGAATTAGATTTAATAAAAATAAAAAAATTAATTAACAAAAAGAATATTTTTTTTTTCCTACGAATCAGAATTTTGTATTTACTATTACTAACTAACTAACTTCCTGCCACCCAGTCCATATTGGACCATGGCCATCCGCCTACTGGCAGATTCTGAAACAGGTGTTTTCTTTTAAGAGGGTCTGAATGCCCGAGTGACTGGCGCTCGGTGCGGCAGGTTTCGAGTTCAGGTCCCGGTGATGACAGGTATGTTTGTAGTGGTTCGGAATCCACTTTAAGCAATAGGTCCCCTGCCTAATATGACTGTAGAGCATTTATGTCTGGCTGACTATCCTAGCCAGTAAAAGTCAGCACCACGTCAAGTCAGACTTCTACCTACGGATGCTCTATCACAACAGAAGCTGACCCAATTTTTCCTCTTTCCATGAAACCACATAGGTTCATGGACTTAGTCTAGATGTTGCTGTCTACCGAGTGGGATAAGAAACAACAACAATCTTTTACGGGGTAGGGTTGTTAGCCCTACGCCCAATGCTCTATAGTCATGTTAGACCGGGACCTATAGTTTAAAATAGATTCCAAACCACTAAAAATATCCATGGCTCGCAGGATTCGAACCTGAAAACCTGTGGCACCTAACCGAGGTTTATTATTACTCTAAAACGTAAAATGTAAATAAAGGTAAAAAAAAAAAAAATGTAGTATGTTGTATTAGTGTAGATATTTCATATAACATATTTGTTTCAAAAAGATTTCGCTTGATTTATTTTACTAAAATTAAGCAGGAAAGTGAACGGGCCAATTGAAGAAATTTAATTCTATATGCAAAATTTTAATAAATAAATAAAAAAAAACTACTTGGTCGCATTTCATTTTTTATAGGATACGAACTTATAAATGATGAAAATAATTATGTCATCAATATATAATTATATTATTCATATGTTAATTTAATGAAAATTACTTGATCTCCAGTAACAAATTTTTAAATAACATTTAGGGTGGCAATCTTTCATTTTCTCTAATATTCTACAATTTTATCTAAAAACAATTCTACTTTAGTAATTAAATATTGCTACGAAAGGATATGTTTTGAAAAGGCATATCGAATTAAAAAGCAGTTTTTTTTATCATTGCTTAGTAGTTGAAACATCAGAATAGTTAGATTATAAGTATATAAAATTTAATAATATTTACAGAGTATATTTTATCACAATGCTACTTATCAATTTTGTATGTTTTGTTTCGGATAACTATAACAATTACATAAAGAAAATTTATTAAAAAAACCATGCTTAAACAGAGCATGCATTAGAGACATATCTAATTTCTTATACGTTTATACTTGATGCCTAGAAATAAGTACAAGATAGTGAAATAATATATAAAAGTATTCATACACAAAAAGGGATTTTATATAAATATATATGTATACATATAATCTTCGTTAGCAAAGTGGGTGGGTATATAACAGTATGCAAGATTTCTTGTTAAAATTCAAAATGAAATTTGCGATGCATTTGAATTTTTTTTTTTTTCGTCTTTTTGCTAATTTATTTCAGTTTAAGGGGCCTGAAGAAAAATTGAAAATAAACAAAAGTTCACACAAATATAAAATGTCACAGCAAATAAGACTAATATAGATACCACAAATTGTATGCAAAACAACAGCTGAATAGAAACAATGTATTTGCTTCAGATAGGGTTATCGTAGCTATAACTATCATCATTGGAGTCTGGTGTTATACTTTAAAGAGAATTTATTGAAAAATACCGTTTTACTTACTTGACAACATTTTCGGCCTCATTTGAAAGTTACAGGAATTCTTTATTATTATTTTTTTCATTTCGGCTTATATGCGTGTTGTTTATATTTGGAGAGGCTATAGGCACTTCAACAAATATACGATTTAAAAATTGAAAACATTAATAATTAATTATTAATGTAATAAATTTCGTTATATAATATTGTATATATAATATTATTTTATTATTATATTAAATAATTATAATATATACAATAAAGTAATTATTTAATGTTATATATTTCATGTAATAAATTTCTGCTTAAAAAATTACTGAAAATCATGAAAACTTATTAGTTTGATGAAAATAAATAAACTTACAAATACTTTAAAAAGCAGGTCCTTTACAAGTGACAAATGCCAAGTAAGTGGCTGTAAATACCTTAAAAGCGGTCTCACTGTCGAAATAATTTAAATTTTGACGTTACTGCAGTATATGTACTGCTTGAAGAATCAATGAAAGTGTACTACTCTTATCAAAATTGTACAATAAATACAAAAGTCCTTTAAAAGCCTTTGCAATCATTTTATGATTGGTCCTCATTTTCCGCCTTACTTTAGAAGGGGAATAAAGGGGATGAGCCATTTTGATGTTTGAATACTCCTACTAGTTGATTTGTTGTTCAGTGATAAGAATAGATAAAATATTTTACATAAAAGATGGTCAAAGGTTACTACAACTGAGGTATTTCTGTAGATAAGATTCAACTGTCATATTTGAATGCAAAACATATGCTGCCAAATAATTCACATTCTAGCTTCTCTTTTCTTTCGAACACGAATTTTCATGTAATCAGAAAAAGTAAGGTTCGTCAGAAATGGAGATTTTTTGCGTTTTTCTGTTCTTAAATTAAAAAAAAACAAAAACAAACGATTTACATTTTTTACTTATTGAAACTAATAAATAAACTAATAACAAAATATTCTTCAATGGCGCTACAGCCCCATGGTGGGCCAAGGCTTTCTGTCAGATTCCGAAATATGAGGTGTTTTTTTTCTTTTTACGGGGTAGGGTTGTCAACCTTACGACCAACTCTTTACAGTCATATTATAACACTACAAACATCCATGGAACACCCGGGATCGAAACCGCAGCATGGTATCGCTTTTCGACGTTCTCGTTGTTTGTTTTTTTTACGATATTAACATATAAATATTAGCCTTCATATTCAATTACGTTTTACCAAATAACTGTTTTGAAGGAAAAAAAGAATGAACATTCTTGTATGGATACTTCTTGCATTTTTAAACTTTAATGTATCGATTTTATTTCTTCTCATGTTGATTTAAACATTTGAACCTTCCCCTTTCAAACATCCTCTTAAAAAGTGAAGGAATTTTAAACAAAACATGATTACGAACCTTGCGCCATTTTCTGTAACATGCGATTAGATGAATCCTTCATTAAATATTTGTATTCTGACTAAATAATAATACTAATAATAATATATTACTAATGAAATTAATGTGTTTTTATCTGCTATATTAAAAAAATTATGTTTGATTTTACATTAAATGATTGTTGGGCATTTTGACAAACATTCTTAACAATTCAACGAAGGTTTTGTTTGTCGCTCTATGGCCATTTTGTGCACACGAGTGGTACACGGACAAGGACTTGCAGTTTATCGTAGATTCGAACCACTAACAAACATCCATACCACAGCCAGGATTCGAACCTGAAGCTTGGGGTATCAAAGGCCAGATTGCTAGCCAATTGGCGATTAGGCCTGTAAATAATTCAATAAAAAGTCAAAGTAAAACGTAATTCAATTTTAAGATAAGTATAGAAAAACTAAAACATTTGGTTACTGCAACGATTACGGTTAGACGGTTTTCAAACGAAAGACTATTTTGATAATTCGTATCATGTCAAAGATATAAAAACTTACTATAAACATTGCTTCAGCTATAAAACTGAAATTTAGCTCGATTTTAAAAGATTAAATCACACGATTTTAAAAATTAAATCACAAATAATTCCCACCCGAGGGTAGTGAATAACACTAAGATGTATGTAGAACTTCGCTTACTACAGTCTTTTCAATATCAATATATATTTCAGTATCTTATAGTATACCAAAACTTGTAGTTAATAGCCCGTTTACTACCAAAGAATCTATAATAATCTTGTTTGTTATGGTTTATCGCTTTATGGCCAGTTTTTTGCACCCTTTAGACTAATTAGACTGGCACCTACAGTTTAACGTGGATTCCGAACCATTAACAAACATCCATGCCACTGTCGGGATTCGTACCTGAAGCCTGTGGTAGCAAAGACCAGAGTTCTAGCCAATTGGCCATCAGGCCGCTAAATATTCTTTTATATATAATATGAGTTAATTTGAAAAAGAGTGGACTTGATGAAGATTGTCATAGTGTCTCGAATCGACAATTGAAGTAAGGCCAGTGCTTTGAAGGTTTTGTTCAATATGGCAGGTAAATGCGAAACAGCTGATCTCTTGAAATCTTGTTGAAAAACATTGATTCCCACTCCGCCGGACACAAAGCTCAAAATGAGACACATTAAAAAATTGATGGCAACAAGTTGGAAACTAAGTTCAAATGAGAAGAATTTCTTAATCACATTTTCGAAATCTATAAATTTCTGCACCCTTTCTACGCGTGTAAAGAAAATGAGAAAGAATTACTTTCTCTTCATCATCCTCGAAATTACATGCTATTTTTTGCAAGTAGTCAAACAATGCAGATTTTCAGCCTAGAGGAACGAATTTGATCTATTCGAAGAACGAATTAACGAACATTATTTAACGAATATTGTGTTTACTATGAAGGAATTGCTTTAATGTAAGTTTTATCATGAATATAAATTCTTCAGATGGTGATATTGATATTTTTTTTTTATCTAATTTGGTGAACCATGGCCATCCTAACAATACGACTCCAAGGTATTCTGTCTCGAGATACGGCTTTCCAATTTGTGATCTTTGTGTTCTTCAAATCCTTTTACACTTTATCAATACATCTCTCTTTTTTTGGCCTTCTTTTTTTCTTTGACCATGGCACATCCCTTTGAAAATCTTCTTCGTCAACACATTCCAAGTTCCAAATCTTAAATCATTAGTCCGTTTCCGCAGCCCATTCCCCTTATCCATTTTGACAATCCGGCTATTTTTGTCTAGTTAGTGGTTTTTTAACAAGATTTGCTTGTTAGCCCAACTCTCTCAACCACCGAAGAGGTTATGAACTGACACATAAATAGATTAAACTTTTGAGAATATCAGAATATTTCCAACAAACTGATGTAAAAATACAGGCATACTAAAACCAATTCGAATATTGAAAATATTGCATGAAATTCACAATTTTGAGAGAAAAAAAGTTTTAAGTAACTCAAACAATTGTCTATCCTCATTGCCTATTTTTTTTTTTTTTTTTTTTGGACCAGAACTTTTTAATTGATTTTGAAAGTAGGCATTATATTCCAGTTAAAAATATCTCACGGCATATCACATTCGAGTTGATTAATATAAGCAGCAGAGAATAATATCAAAAAACAATTAATGGTACTTTAAATGCCTGAATATCTAATTGACGCAAACAATTGCCTATCATTGCATTTTTGTTTTTGGACTAGAACTTTTTAATTGATTTTGAAAGTAGGCATTACATACCAGTTAAAATATCTCAAGGCATATCACATTCGAATTGATTAACATAAACGGTCGAGAAGAACATCAGAAGTCAGTTAATGGTACTTTAAATGCCTGACTATCTCAACAGACCCATATCACTTTTAAGTACAATGGCTCAGAATTGTAAGGAGACGCAACGCATCCATGATCCTATCATATACGGATGCAAGATTAGATTTAATCTAAAAACAGTTCGCTGCTTAAGATGGTGGCCAAATCTGAATCCTTGATGTGCATGCACTTTCCCAATTCAGTGACCTCTCTCTGTGTTTGCGGAAATAACTCTCACTTCGCACTCAGGCATAAATGGACCACCACACTCATACCAACACCAAGGATGCCTGCAGAATGAGTGAACCGAATGCCAAAAAGCCTTCCACCGCTGAACCCGAACCGAAACCTTTTCTTTTCCGGATGCGAAAACGTGAAATGCCATTCCTTTCATTCTGTTTATATTTCATGCCCTCGACGCTCTGGTCCTTTTCAGACCTCTTTTTTTTTTTTTTTATTTTTTGTTTCAGGGTTTCAGGGAACCAAAAAAGCCACTGCTGCTGCTGCACTTGGTTATCGTTCTGAGTCTCTGGGGATTATGAAGGGATTAGTTTTAGGCAGTCAATCAAGCGACTGGCTTGCGTACGGGGTTTATTTTGGCTTCGGTACCGCCTGTTTTGTGTGTGTGTGTATGATTCTCGGTGCGATTACGCTTCCGCAGAACTGAATGCGCATAATTAGTATTCTGTATAAAAGAAAAGAAAAAAAAAGTTATGCACACTTGAAATGAGTCAGAGTTCAGAGTGATATGCCTCTTTGGTTTCGGGAAACATTCGCATGCTGTATAGTATACAGTTATGTGGATAAACTTCCAGAGAGTATTAATAACTCTGTCGTTTCCTTTTAAGATTTTTTTTTGAAAAAGAATAAATTATTCATTTTGTAAATGATGCATCACAAGCATTTGTTAATCTTCTTTTAATATCCATTGATGTTATTTTGTAACAATTTCGATGGCTTTTTTTTATTGCTCATTTTATATTTATTAGTAATGCAGATTTAAATATTAAAATGAATTATTTCAATCAAATTTTAAGAAAGTTACCAAGTTTGATACTTAAAAAAAGAAGAAAATATTTATTGCACTCCTGAGACATAAATACTGTAAAATGCTTACACACTTATATAAGTAAATATAAGTTATATAGACTTATAAGTAAAGATGCACTTATATAAACTTATAATAAAAGATTATATGAACTTATATGTTATATACACTTATATAAGTATTTATTATATAAGTGTGTATATATATTTTTATGTAGGTTTTTACGTCATATTGGAAAAAGAATGTAATGACTACTAATGGAATTTAAAGTTATCTGCATAAAAAATAATTGCTTAAGAAACCACTATAAAATAATTGCCGATGCAATTTCTCAGAATCAAAAGTTTTTTCTTAGAAAAATCTGTATATTATAAATATTTAAATAAACTTCTTGAAATAAACTCCTTATTTATGAAGTAAATTGAAAATTTTATCAAATTTATATGAAAATCGGTTGATGGTGCTAAATTTTTGTCAAATTGGAGATTTTTTAATTTCGGTATGGAATGATCAATGTATTTATGCATAAAATGATTGTACATTCTAATACATACACTGTTGCCCTTTGCCTTTCTCATCAATAAAAAACTAATAAACAATTTTAATTATAAATAAATAAAATCACTAATCTCTTGACAGAAAAGGGCATGCATAATGTTAACAGTTAACATAAATTGACATTTATAATAAAGATTTAAAAATTTAGGATATTGTTTAGATTATTAAAAAGAATTAATGCTATATTTAGTTCTTATGATATTGTATATTGTCATTGCATAATAAGAGTCAATCAATTATAGTATATATAATCACTATATATATCAATTATCGTATAATATGATATAATATATAGTCTTTCTTATCAAGACAAATTATATTTGCCACGCTTTCTATATATTCCTTAATAAACTCGTCGTTAGAAAATGGTTACCATTTTTTGGCGATTAAATTAGAGATTACACAACTAGCTTACAATAGATTCTGTCAGAGTTGTTGTTCAAAACTTTTATTGAGATATAAAACCTTTTTTTAGTACCGCCATTTTCCCTTTACGGCATATTCCTTGATACGCATCGAATTTGGTAGCATGCTTTTGTGCATAATGCCCTTTCAAATTATACTCTTTGAAGACAGGTATGGAAACAAGACAAATTAAACAGTAGTGCCTCATTGTTCAACTGAATAAAAACAGTATTCCTCTTCTGTCCCTTTTTCCTTGAATAATCTTCTTTGATCGATGTAATTATTATTATTATTATTATTATTTTAGAGACCGAGACCATGCTGAAAGGAAAAAATTTTCAGACTATTTATTTAGTAAAGATAAAGATAATAGTAATAGAAATAATGATGATATTTATTATCATTAAAGAACAGCAAGAATATAAAAAATGAAGTTAATTTATGAAGTACAAAAATCTATTAACTTTTCTTAAAAAACAAAGATAAAAACCTATACATCATTAATCATTTTGTTTTTATTCAGTCAATTTACAGAAATACACACACTTTCAATTCAGTTACCTCGCCTTATAATCATTGGTAGATCGATATTAATAAACATTAGGAAATCCTGTATTATTTGTCATATACGCACAAATAATACAGGATTTCTAATGTTTTAATAAATTAGTTTTATTATACGTCTCGCAGTTAACTAGCCATAAGGTAAAAGACATGTGCGTCTGAAAAATTTACAAGTTATAAGATGGCCGGTTTGGGGTAAGCATGCTCAGCAAGTTGGGCAAGTTTTTGGACATGCAGCAGTTGCATGAATCCTTGGGCTATTGATATTCCTTTCATTCAGTGCTCACTCCTCGGGTTGGACACCGCTGTTTTATGCAATCTTTTCTTCCAAGATAAGAAAATTATAAGAATTATGGGAGGAAAATTTTTTAAACTTTGCTAAGATGTATGTTACTACTTGATGTTAAAGAGTAATTTTTAAAAAAATATATATTATATAAAAAAAAAAGACTTGTGTGTGTAAATTTATGTGATTGTTATATACTCCAACACAATTTTAAAAACTATAACTTTTAGAAATGCAGTTTTATTTATTTTTCTCTATGAATTTGTTACTTTTTTAATCTAAACGAACTAAAAATTCCCTAAAAAAATTCTAATTTATTATTTTCTAATTAAATAAAAAACCGTACTTTTTCAAATTAAAATTCTACATAAAATTCCAGAAATCATCAGTTTTTATTAACATGAATCATTTCCTATACCTGATGCATAACTAGTACGAAACGTTGTCTCCGAGATGCATATAGTGTGTCGTTCCGACATGACGGGGCTCCTCCACATGAAGCAACAGAGGTTCATGCGTATCTAGCTATTAAATTTGTCCAACAGATCATCGGAAATAATAGACATGTAGATTGGCCACTATATTCACCAGGAAGGATTTTTACCTCTGGGTAGGAGTGCGGAATCGGTCAAAAAATTCCGATTCCTGAATGGAATTTTTTATAACAACTCCGGAACTTCTGACTCCTTACTGTAATTTAATTTATTAGGATCTTTACTTATGGATTTAGAAAATTTATGAAATAAAGTAAATATCTATAAAAACAGTTTTTGCATAGCATTATTTGCAACTATAAAAATGTAGTATTTGCATTAAATTAAAAAAAAAGCATCCCATACTCAAAATTTGCTATCATAAATATATACCCGATAAAAAATTATTTCCAAATTTACCAAAATATTATAGAATAGGAGACAAGCAAAAAGAAAATTATGCATTCTAATCAAAATGATGCTATATTTGTAATACATTAATTATTTTTTGTTCGTAATAATAAAAAGTTTTTTGAGATCTTTCTTTGTTGATCCATGTTAGCTTCTTATAAGCCTCTATGCTGTGAAAATCTATCAATATTTACATAGTTTTCTGGTAAAATAGTAACTATCTTTATTACTAATAATATTATTGAAAGGTACAATCGAATTGACATATCATTTAATTTTAATATTAATTCCTTGAATTTTTGAAAAAAAAAATTTATAAAGAGTCAGATTTTTAAACTGACTCCTGACTTCAAAAAAAATGCTCGTTTCCGACTCTCAACCTCAACGTCTGCGGTTACATCAATGAACAAATTTATGCGACTGAGAAAACCTCTCTGATGATTTAAAACAGCATCCTTGCTTATCGCAGAGTGCCACTAGCTATGCTCCGACGCATCCACAACTCAGTTCAGCCACTTATTCAGTTGTCCATGGCCACAAATGGGGAGCAATTTGAGTCGTATCTCCAGAATGTTTCTCCATTATATATATTTTTTCAGCTACATGCTTATCTGCAATTTGTATGTTCGACTTATGATGTTTTATAAAGTAAGGCGTCAGGTGTCAGCATTTCTTTCATTTTTTAAAAAAAAAAGTCTAAGGGTAAAAGTGATAAAAGGAAATATAACAGACTGCCAAACATATCAATATGTACTTAATATTGTTGCAACATAATTTAAATGCGTAGATTTAAATGCAAGCCTTTCATCGCTGGCTATGAAGGATTCAGTAATAGTGGATTGAGAAATATTCACCAATCACTCATTTGGAAAATAAAAACTGGATCTGGCTTTTGATGGCGGTCTATTTGACCCTCGATGTGTATTAAGTTGGCCAATCGTGATTTGAAATTAAACGAATTTTCATCATTGAACGAACTTACAGAGTTCACAAATATAAATTTATTATACAGTATTAACCTGTAATACCATATTTTCATTCCTCGGTTAGATTGCAGAATATATATATATATAACTGAGTGATCTTTCTACACATTCATCTCATAATTTCCCAGTAATCTGTGGTATGCCTAATACCTGTGATATGCCTAATGTGGTATGCCTGTGGTAATTGTTTTGCCTGGACAAGTTGAAAGTATTTAGTGAGTTATTATGTTGGAGATTCAAAAATAAAAATTTTCTAGAAGCTTCCATAAAATACTCGAAGAACACGAAACAGCTATTAACTTAGAACAAATAAAACCAGCGAGATTGAATATTTTGGAATCTTTCTTGTATTTTCATATTTTCATCTTGTATTTTCTTTCTTGTAATTTTGCGAGTGCATTCATGCAATGCACTTAGCGATTATATCTTCAACTACATACGAAATTTATCTTTGCATCTCTTTTGCCCGTTTTGTTTACTGCTTTTTATAATTTAGCGTTTTAATAAAACTCAATGTTTTTTAAAAGCAAGCTACATTTTTCTACTTACTTATCGCTTTGTCCCCAGTGGCACATAAGTCCCTCAGCGTGTTGCGACATCTCAGCCGGTTAGCAGCAGTAGATCTTACTTCTGACCAACTCGTTCACCATCGTAATATTCGCTTCCCTGTTAACATTGAATCTTCCTCTTTTTCTTTTTACTTCCAAACACCCATTTTCAAGTTACTGCAAAGATTTCAGCTGAAGTCATTCTTATAAGGCTAATCCACATCCTTTTTATGTGCTATGCAGCTATTTATGCTGTTTTTATTTTGTCTTAGTATAAAGATCTAAGTTTGGTATTGTTTGTGCCGAATATATTTTTAAAACTTTTCTAAAGCATCTATTTTGCCAACAGTTAAATTTTTTTTTTTTATTTGTTCTATGTTTCGGTTCCACACAAAAAGTATGCTTTTACCATTAAATTTAATATGTTGATTTTTTGTTTTTAACATAAAATTATTTTTAATGCCAAATTTTAGTTAACTTTTTAAAACAATTATATGCTTTTTGAAATTCTAACGCCTATTTCAGCATCGGTTCCCTCCTTTTTTTTTTAATCAACCATTGTTCCAAGGTATGCAAATCTAGCAACATCTTCTGTTTGGCCACTTTTCAGTTTAATTGAACGTTCATTTATTCTCATTGTTTTGGTTTTGTTTTTATTTATTCTCAATCCTACAATTTTGCATACTTTTCAAAAAATGTCTTACGTGTTGCAAATCTTCAAATTTTCTGGCAAATAAAACAATATCATCGGCATATTTTAAATTTTCTGATACTGTAGTACAATTCCATCTCATTTCTCATTTTGTAACTTTAATAATATTTCTCATTAGTCAGTCAATTATAATTATGAATAGTAATCTGATATACACCTCTTGTTTTACCGGTTTCGATGCTAAAAGGGATATTTCATTGACTTCTGCACAGCAACTTGTCTGGTCTTTCCAATTTTATGCATAGTTCTCTAATTCGATGTTTCCAATTTTTAACATTTGTTTTTATTTTTGCATTAACTCCAACCGTCGTCCAAAGTTCTCTTGAACTTTCTCTCTGACGCATCATCATCAGTAGGTTAGTCAAGATAGCCGTCATCTAGGATCTCACATGTCTCTGCATGTCCATCCAAAGCTTTGGGTCTCTGTAATCGGTGATTTTTTAAAGAGGAGAGTAATTACCCCCTCGCCCACCTTTTCTCAATTTGCCCGGCCTTATCACGGGCCCAAGGGACGAACATGCACCAACTTATGGTTGAGTTAGCTACATTTTACTTTGTTTAAAATTTCATGCCAAAGAAATCGTTATGTAGGTTAAAATATATTGTTGCACACTGAAAT
Source organism: Caerostris extrusa (assembly GCA_021605095.1). Taxonomy (NCBI): domain Eukaryota; kingdom Metazoa; phylum Arthropoda; class Arachnida; order Araneae; family Araneidae; genus Caerostris; species Caerostris extrusa. Next base: position 60,135 of record BPLR01003472.1, read on the forward strand.
CAATTACCAAAACTTAATTTAAAACTCAATTAGAACGTTTATTTACAAACCCTCATGGCCAACTCACCTCGATTTGATACAGCCAATAGAAATCCAAGTGAAAAAGTCAACTGATTTAGAAATTCTGTCGCTTGACTAAATTCCTTATAACGGAATAACGGCATGCATTTTAACGATCGCTTTGCTGTAGTTGGGTTGCGGCGGTGAAAAGCTTAAACGATTAGCATATTTTTAGGAATTAAATAAGACTCATAATTAAATACTGCTTAACTAAGCTAAGGGTTGTTTGACCAATCTAAGTAAACATTTCCCCATAATTGCACTTGCTGCGCAATTTCTTTTCACTTTTATTTTCACATCGTATGCGAAGTTGTCATTTGATTTTGTATTTATGATGTCTATCCACGCTGCATAATTAAATAAATGAATAAATTGCCCATTTTTATCAGATTTTAAATAAAATAAGAGAATTAACTGCATTCACATTCTAGACTCCAATACAAGATACAAAAAGACCTCACACAACACCTGAAGCACATAAATGACATCAGGCCACCTCTTTGGGAGGTGAAAAATAATACTTCAGAATAATTTGTGAATTTTATAAATTACATATGTAATTTATCATTGTCTCTCAAGAGAATCCTTTTATCATTACACTTGCGTTATTACTTTCGAATGCTGAATTTTGACTTTCACATTAAAAGGCAAAGACATAGTTGATTTATCCATGCTAAAAATTTGATTAACAGAAAGTTATAGGGTTTAACAAAATAGAATCGATTACAAAGGAAGAAATAATATTAGAAAAATATTAGTAAAAAATATATGTTTATGAAACATAAATTCAATGTGAGTTGAAGAAAATGACATGCCTCCATTTTCATAGACTCTAATTAAAGCACATTTATATTCAGTGGTATAACAACAGGGTAGCAAGACTGGCAAATTGCCCCGTTTCACGGGCCAGTAGTTAAGTTATGAATACAGGAAAGGCCTAACATTCGTTATTACAAAACAAAGTAAAAATTTATTAATTGTGTAATTAATAAATTTAAGTTACTGAAGTGTTTAATTTTAAAAAAATGTCTATCAAGATTTTGAACTTATATTTATATGAAAAATAAACCTCATCTGGTAGCAATAATAATAGAAATAATAGTTACGCACGCGTAATCCCGATGCTAGGAAGTTCCTAGATTTACGGTTCGTGAATAAGTACTTATAAAATTAAAAAAGTGGGAATTTTCGTTGGTAAGTCACAGACTTCCAGAAAATGGGGATGTCCCTTGTTTCGCAGATTCTGCATGCGTTACTATTATCTTACTGTTTGTTTCAAAGGATCCGCAATCAGTAGCACCGTTAATGAGTTGATTATGAAAATTGGATAATGATATGTCTAGTAATAGAAAATATCTAAGTGGGAGGAAAACGGAAAGGATCGCACAAGAAAAATGGAGTTTGAAGAAAAAAAAAGAAAAAAATTTTTACACCTATCTTTAGCAAATTGATTTTTAAAATTTATGCTAACATATACCACAACTCTTAAACTTTATTAATGGGTTTCTAATTTTTAACAATGACTTCTTTTTTGGATAAATACAGCAGCGAATACGTCTAATAATTTAAATCATAAAAATATAACCTACTAACAATGTAAAAGGGGCCTAATGACCGAGTGACCAGTACTTTGGCCCTCGATGACACTTTTGGCTTCGAGTCCCGGCGGTGCCATGAATGTTTGTAGTGGTTCGCACTCTGCAGTCTAGTAGTCTTTTTTACGGGATAGTGTTGTCAGCCCAATGCTCTACAGTCATATGACTGTAGAGCTTTGGGCTGACAACACTATCCCGTAAAAAAGAAAACATCTCCTGTCACGAAATTTACTAGGAGTCAGACGGTCTTGCCCCACCATGGTGATGTCAATGAAGAACAATGTAAAAAATCAGAAATTTAAAATTAAATGCAATAAAATGAAAAACAGAATGCAATTTATATTTAAATTTTAAAGTGAAAACGCAATTATTAGCACTTGTCTGAATTGGAGTCATTAAGTTAACCATATATGACTTTTTTTCGAAAATAAATTATTTATTTTTATCGATAACATTTATTTTTTCTTAAAGAACTTCTCATTTATCTTTTGATTTCAATAGATTTCTTAATATTAAAAACAAACATGAGTTTGTATTTCTGCTTAAGAGAACTCTTGCGACTTATAATTCAAAGTTCATGCCCTCTAAGAACTTTAAGAAACATGAATTCGATTTAATCATATTGATAAAATTCTTCACAGATGGTTCTATTTTTCTAGTACCTAATCTTTACCGTACACATAAATAAATCCGATTTCTGATCCCAATAGAACTAGGGTCATTGATTTCGTCTGGAATTAGCTTTATTATTTTTCGCAATGTTAGATTTCTATTTCACGTGAAATTGTTTAAAACGAATAAAGTTGCTTAACTTAAAAGATTTCTTTATTAATTTTTATTCCAAAACGAAGATTAATTGCAATACCAGCTTCGAAGTTACACAAACAATAATAATGTACAGTAATAGAAACACTTAACAATAAATGTGCGGTCATATAAAAATAATGAAAATCAAACTATTCAAATTTTTTTGGTGAAAAAATTCCTTAAGAATATTTAATTCATGAAGAAATCTCTTGACTGTAATTTCAATAGAAGACTTGATCTTTTATTTTATATTCTAACTTGCAGTGTTTTTTTTTTTTATTATTATTTTTTTTTTTAGATCGTGAGCTACAAAATCAGGAAAAGGCATACAAATCTATGCATATATATTTGTATGCCTTTTCCTGATACATAGATTTGCATGTATAAATGTATAAATATATACACACACACACACACACACACACACACACACATATATATATATATATATATATATATATATATATATATATATATATATATATATATATAAAATTTTTATAATTTTGAGATGAGAAAATAATAATTTAAGAATTTTAAAATTAAAATAGTTGGATTAAATAAAAATGATATGTAATTCTTTGAACTTAAATTTAATCATAATAGCTTATTGCCAATTTAAAAGGAAAGTTTTGCTATAATACAGTAAGAAATGAAGAACTTTCATAATGCATGGCTTGTGACATGAAAAATACTTTCAAAATAATATACTTAATATACGCCTAATATATAACATATTAGACATAAAGCGCATATTTGTTAGTATGAAAGTGAATATTATAAAAAAAGTTAGTTTATAAAATTGACACATTTATAGTACATAGTTTTAATCTTCTTTTCCTTTTGCTTTACCAGTGGACTAATACGGGATCAACGTTACTGATTAGAAATATTTTTTTTACCACTAAAACATTCATACTATTATTATACTATTATTAACATATTAAGGAAAATGTAATAATAAATGCAGGTTAAAATTTATACATGGGCCAAATATTTCAGTTCAATAATCGATAACTTTGAAATAAATGTTTACTTTATTTATTTAATTTTCCTTAATAAAAAAAACAACTGATTATAATCTTACTACCTAATTTAAAAAAGTTAACTCAGTTAAGTTTTGATGAGTTTCAGATTCAAATTGATATTTTAGAAGCATGGAATGATATGAAAAAAAAAGTAAATTATTAACTTAATTAAATTACCAACAAGTGAAAGTAAAAAAAAATACCATAAACGTTTTATTTTCTACCTTAAATTAATAAAATCCGTGGTTAAGAAGTTTAAACCACAGCTTTTATTATTATTTGCTTTCTCATAAAAAAAGAATAGTGTTCAATGGCTTTGCAGTGATCCAATACATCAATAATATTGAAAAGACTTTCTTCAATGATACATCGATGAATATATTTTCGAATTTGACCTCAGATCATTTACCACTGACAAATTTGTAGCACTACAGTTCTACCTACACTCAAGAGCCAAAACATTATGACCACCTGGCAATAACGAGTTGACCCACCTTTGGCGCGCAACACAGCTTCAACCCGCCTTGGCATGGATGCCACAAGTCCTTGGTAGATGGCCGGAGACAGATTGTACCAGATGTTTAAGCAACGGTCGCGCAAATCCGAGATATTGCGAATGGGTGGCCTTTGAACTCTGAGCTGCCGTCCCAGGACATCCCAAATGTGTTCTATCGGATTAGGATCCGGTGAGTTAGGCGGCCAGGACATTAACTGGAATTCAGCATCATGTTCCTGGAACCACTCCAACACAATTTTAGCCTTGTGACAAAGGGGCGTTGTCCTGTTGGAACATTCCATCTCTTATCAAGTTTGCTTATCAAGTTTGAACTGAGCTTTCGGAAATCTGGAAAAACTATTCATCGTTATCTCCAGGTGTGAAAAAGTAACAGACAAAATCTGGGAACTATAACGATGAATCATAATGGATTTGAAGAAACACCCGCAAGGATATAAATAAGGTAAAATTTCTTATTGGTAGCTTATATAGTAAAATTAAAAATTTAATTTAATTAAAAAATTATTTTAAAAAATTAAATTATTAAAAAAATCAAAAATATTGAAAATATTAAAAAAATTATTTGTAAAAATATATTATTTTATAATTAGAAATTATTTTTATATAAAAAATTAATTTTATAATTATTTTAAACTTATTTTTTTTTTTTAAATTATTTATTAAAAAAATATTTTTTTAAATTATTATAATTAAATTATTCATTTATAAAATTTTATTTTAAAAAAATTTTTAATTAAGTATTAAAAAATTATTAAATTATTTTTAAATTAAATAAATTATTTTCATTATAAAATTTTTTTAAAATTATTTTAAAAAATAAATTATGAAAAAAAAAAGTATTTTTAAAAATAAATGAGTTAAAAAATTAAAAATTAATGATTAAGTTATTTTTTTTAAAATTATTTAATATTTTGGGGAGTTTCTCATTTCAGTATTAGGTTCACAGAGCAGTAATAAACTAGAGCATTCATAGAGGTTGCCAGTTTAATGTCAGCATGCTCATCACGTGACAGGTATATAAATCAGTAGCCGATTTTGTAATTATCCTATTGATTTACATAGGCCTCGTCTCTTTGCTTACTAGCAATAATCTGAAAAAAATGGGTAAATATGGTATGCTGTATATGCTTTTGTCGACAAATTTATAAAAGGAAGGCCACATGCTTTTCACAGATACATAGAAATTTATTTGTTTGTTATATTAAATGAATATAAAATGTTTTAAAACAATTTTATTAATTATATGCAAAGCATAAAGTTGATTATCAGTAACTGATGCTCAATGGATTATAATATTTCCAGCTAGACATTGGTCAGTATTTAGCTTCTTATGAAGAATTTTATAAGAACTTACCTAATATCAAATATAGCTATTAATTTTAGCTTTCATTTTCTCTGCATTCTAAAATTACCTCTAATTCATCAATCATCGAAACGTAACTTGCTTCAAACACTATCAAGTGATAGTAAAATCGCACCAATTATTAATCTCTGATAATAAGGGTACTTCTCCCTCTATTATGGCGTCGTATGAGAGGAAACCCCTGAAAATCCCACCAGGCAAGCTGGTTGTCGATGCGAAGCTTTTAAACAATCCGTCTAAATCGCCATATCTTCTTCCCACACTATCTAAATCAGGTATGCACCAGGGGGGGAGTGGTAGCTATGAATTCCTCAAACCTGCAAGTAAAATGTGTATACGTGTTTTAACTTTTACACATTTCCCATTTACGTTCCTTTTATTATTATTATTAGCGATTGGTGGCCAATGAACAAATGTTTTTTTTTTTTACCATTATTAATTTTATTATCGCGCTTGAATTTGATGACTGAGACCGCGTTTGTCCTGATTTGCTGTTATTAAATATTGAAGTTGTTGGCTTACTTGGCCATCTACATTTATCAAGCAAGACTTATAAATGTGGAAGCCCAGACAACTTTCAATAGACAACTTGATTGTCAAAGCGAGATCTTACATGCGACCACAATCCCTCAATAGCCATCGAATCTGTTTTTTAAAGCCGTGACTGCAACGATGTTACCAATGAACCCAAACCTGAGTCTTCCTATAGTCTAGCTTTCCACAAGATCGTTGGGCCATGAATCGGCATTGAATGCATATTAGATTTAATTTTTACTATAGGATTTAACGATTTCAATTCAGGAAATAAAGTGAATAATTCATTGATTTGGGAGAACGATTTAACTAACAATCACATTGGAAATTTTGTTAAAAAATAACATAACTCTTTTTCAATAAAGAATTGGAGGATCTTCAGCAGGACTCTTAGACCTAATCGGTTTAAAACTCCTCTATGGACAAACATCAACCCAGCAGTGTGATCTCCACACAAGATTAAAAGGACCGCTCAATTATAGAAGAAGAAGGTCTACCGGATGTGTTGACTTTGATGAATCGAGCATTTGTGTTTCTTTTTATACCACAAACAGCATGATGAATTTGTCTTTTGTGATGCTTTTATCTTACACGAAAACGCATCTCTTCTGCCGTCAACAGCAATGGAACAGAAACAAGGCGATTGAGATTTCAATTTCTGCAATTCTCCTGTCTGGAATTGTTATTTTTTTTGTATTCTAATTGCGTTCATTGTGTGTGTGTGTAATGGAGATAAATCAAAATTCAATTTAACTGTTTCTTCGACTTAATACAAGAAGAGTGATCGAGTTGATGTACGTCAAGAATGTTAATGATGTGTCCCTGCTGAATTGGTATCTTCGACAAGCGTTCGACAACAACTCCATGTGGAATGACAGCGTTTTAAATTGACTTTTTCTTTGATGTGAGAGATGAGATAATTCTATAACACTGTGACAACGAATCGATTATATTTAATTAATAAGATGATAATAGGAAAATAATTTTCTCGTGAGTTATAAATCATATCAGTGGCTACATAGTTATTAATATATGTAAATTGCAAAGTAAATTTTCTTGATGGCATAAATAAGAGAGCAATTATTGCAATCATTTAAATATGAAAATAACCTATTGAATTTAAAAGAGGCATGAATACACATTTGCAATTCTTAAATTCACTCAAGTGTTTTTAAAAATATTAATATTATTTGCAATTAATTTTATAGGTTTCCATAAAAGTAATTAAAAAATTATTTTTTTATATTGTTTTTTAGTAGGACCAACAACCCTACTCCGTAAAAAGTAAGCATCGCACGTCTCGGAATCTGCCAGTAGGCAGACAGCTTTAGCCCACCATGGGCTGTAGTTCCGGGAAGTTAGTTATTTTTATATTGCTTTTTAATTTTACATTTTTAGCATGTTAAATATACAGAACTTAAAGGACATTTACCTTTGTACGCAATGAACTTATAATGCTTATAAGGAACCTTCCTTTTAGTGGATCAACGTTAGTTCCAAATGTCACTGTAATTAAGAACAAAAAAATATCTAGGGATAGCAACTCTGATATTCACAGCCTCCTCCTCCTTTTCGAACTAAATTGAAGAACTATCCGGTCTAATGATTTATCTTGTTTATTTCTAGCATAAATACACTGAGGTGTCTTTTTTTGTTTACTTACAGGTCATTGAACTGAATCCAAAAAGGTCACCAGGCTATTGTAGGGCAATAAAAAATTTTTTTAATTCATTCTATTACTTGGAGTTTATTGTAAATTTCGTTGTTGTTGTTTTCTTGTTTCTTATCCCAGTTGATCAACAGCAACATCTAGACCAAGTCCATGGACCCCGTGTGTTATGGTAACAGGGAAAGGATGGGGACGGCTTCTGCTGTGATGGAGTACCCGTAGACAGAAGTCAGCTTGGCTTAGTATCGCTGAAGAAGGAAGATAGTGCCTTCCGGGAGGATTTTTCAGTGGAATTATTCCCTCATTTGTAAATCGCATGGGAGAAAAACCGGAAATTCCCACCAGGTACCTCATTGATTGAACCTCAGCCCTAATGCTCACCAGCAGCGCGCGTTTCAATTGAGCTACATATCGGGCATTGTAAACTTTTGAATACTTCTGTTTTAATTACTATTGCTTAATGGTCATCAAGATATCTTAAGTGTCAAATCTTGAGCAATTTGACGTGGGGTCATTTTTCATTAGAACGGCATCTGTATAGTAGACTCAGACTAATGTAAATGCATTGGTGTCTGCTACAATGCCCCCACACTTTGATAACACAATTAAAATTGGATACAGGAAAATAATACTGAATAGTACTGAATGAAATAATATACTGAAAAATAATACTGAATGAAAATAATATTTTGAAATTCATGCATTGCTTCCATCTTCATCGTCCCAACGAAGATTTTTCCAGACTATAGATCAATCATGCCCCTTTCCGCTATAGACACTGAAGCTTTCGGTTCTAGATAGTTTGTAGTTTTGAATGACACTTTTTCAGTTAAGATCCAACATACTATTCCGCTCAATCATTCCAATATAATCTTAGAAAAATTATGAATACATATTGTCGAAATATTTGAAAGCATTTTTGAAATATTTGAAAACTTTTTTTCATTTGTGACATGAAACATTAAATGAAACACAAATATTTGAAAAAATTACAAAATTTCGAATGTCAAAAACAATGTACTGATTATTCTTCCTTTCTTCTTATTTTCTTTTTTTTTTCTAACTCAAGGCTTTCAAATCGAGTTTTGAGAACTTTTTCGTTAAAATGAAACAAAGGGAAAAGTGGAATGATATTTACACTCAATTGCAATAGAATTTTCTCTTTTATAACAGTGTTTTATGAAACACAATGGTTTTTTTTTATTATTTAATTTTACATTTTTTTATACTGCTGAAATATGTTTCCTGGAACAATAGACTAGAAAGTTGCTACATTTCGATTTCTTTTGAATTTGTGGATATGCATCTGAATATTACTGGGAATAACCCTCATTTTTGTTGACTACTTGCATAACAGTGTAAAAGAAAAGCGGAGTTGAAATTGATCAAATTGTAAAAGTGAAATTGTTTTACAAATGTATGTTTATATGTAAACCACGAATATGTCCTACTTTAAACATATGCTTGTTAAATAAAAATGTTCGGTTATATAGTGTGAAAATGGATGGTTTTTTATATTCTCCTTTTTTCTTCCCTTTTTCCTGCCTTCAATTTTCTGCTTCATTACATTTGAATGGCTAACTCTAGTATAGTTTGACCAACTACCACAGATGAAAATCGAAAAATATGCGGAAAACTGGTAAGCAGCCAAGTCGTACGGAATCAAAAAGAGCGATGTAATAGGGAGAAGGCATTTTCGGAGGGTTTTTAATTACAATAAAAAAAACTTTTAATTTTTAAGCATTAAATTTTTAAAAATTACATAATATTAAAAGAAAAATTAGATAAAAAAAAAAATTTCACATTTTTTATTGAATTTTTTTCTTTCAAAATTGTTTTGCTACACGTATGCTGACAGTATTCCTAACAAGTAATCAATGCTTGTGTTGGCGCTTTTAAATCAGATGTTTATCTTTACATATATTCGGTGGTCGAACTATACATGAACATGAATTTTTAAAAACTATTTAACAAAAATATTAGAGGGAAAATAATCTGGAAGAAATGCGCTTACACATTACTAACGGTCATATACACGCATCAACGCTAACAACTGTTAGCGTTGATGCGTGTATATGACCGCTTTTTAATATATTGCATATATATTAAGCGCTTATATATATAGCGATTAGTATATTACTTAATGTTGTACGTCTTTACTATATATATATATAAAATAATATATTAGGTAAGCTTTTTGTAGAAAAGATTATTAACAAAATTAGCATTATAAATGAAATATGATTATGAATTAAATAAACAAAATTAGCATTTACAGCAATTCAAAAGAAAACTGAAATGCAAATAAGTAAGAAATTAAACTGAAATATAAATATAAATAAGAACACGGATAAACCTTGTTAGCGTGTTGGATAGTTACGAATCTCAACATACGATTTATTGAAGTAATGGACGGGTATTTTCCAGTCTGAAAATAAAGTATGTATTCAGTATTCAAATATTCGCTGATTGGTTATTCACAATTGGTATTCAGTGTAAATGGAGAGCATATGAAATGAATTCCTGAACAAATTAGCTAACTATGACGACCACTTTATACTGGGAGC
>BPLR01003473.1:0-64160 GCA_021605095.1 Caerostris extrusa
TTTTATCATGATTTTATATAATTTCCAAATTTTAAAAATGTATTCTTCTAAAAATGAAAAGTATCTTTTATACTAAAGCCTAATTTTTATACTGTATTTCCTTCTCTTCACTTAAATATTTAAATAAGATTTTCTTTTAAAGAAGAAAAAAAAAACCTAAAATGGAAAAATTCTATCTAAACTGAATATCTTTTTTTTTATTTTAGATGTCATGTAGAAAGGGGCTTTCATAGTGTATTTTTATAGTATTTTCTAATGTTTACCGGGAAAAAACTGCACTCGAGGATTTCTAAACATCAATAAATTTTATGGAAACTTTGGTTTGCCACGTCTATAAAAAATCCAAATAACTCTTAAACGTGGAATGCAAATTTATGTTTATTTAAAAATATGTTATTCTGAAATTGCAGTGCAAAAAAATTGACATATAGAATATTCTATCAGTTCTAAAGTTATTCAATGGTAAAAATATTTTTTAAGGTAACATTTTATAAAGAACTACTTTCTAAGGTCATTAATTTTACTACCAGTATTTTTTCTTTTGTAATGAAGCTGTATGCTTTTGGACAATTTCAGTTTTTCTAATAAATCAACAAGTAAAAAAAAAAAAATTAAAACTGAAATCCTTTCCTTAGATTTCAGTTTATCATGTGGGAACATACTTTATTGATTGAATGTACATATATGTATACCAAGTTTCAATAACCCATTAGATTTATGAAGAAATTGCTTACAATGCTAAAAAGAAGCAGAGTTCTGCACTAGTTACTTTTACAGGGCTGCACTTGTTTATTTGGCGTTTCTTTCATTTGCAGTTTTCGCTAACACATCACCGCGCTGTTACAAAAATGCTGCTGGTTTGGCGATTCCATTTGGAGCCAAAAGTGACTTGGCGAAATCGGAACCCTAAACTATCAAATTCACAAAACTATCAAATTTATTAGCGACAGGAATATAACAAAATTTAATGATTCTAGAAATTCATGAAGAAATATTTTTCAAATACTTGAAAAAGCACTACCAAATTCAGATTGAAAAGTCTGTAGATGATGGTTAAATTAACTTTATAAACTACAAACTAATCTTTAAACGCAATTTTCTGGGTATTGGAACAAAATATATTTATTGAACTATATTTAAAAAGACTGGAGATAAAATTTATATTTTTATAAAATATTATGTGTTTGAAATATAATTTCAGATGTAGCAATTTAAAAGAAAATATAGGGATACATCATGATTTAAAACATTTTGGCAGCTTTAGTATAAAGCCAATGAAACGTAATTCACAACGTTAACTTTACTCCACAATGAAGTTGTCTTTATCTTCACATTAATAGTTTTTCAAATATTTTAAAATGTAAAGCAGCACATTGTTGAAATTTCACTTATCTTTTATTTAGCATGAATCATGAAAATACTTAATCTTCATTGAATGAAAAAAAAAAGGTAATTTGTTTGATGTAATCAATAAAATTTTTTTTATTTTATTTTCTTTCCCTTATAAACCTTACATTTCTTATTCAACTTATTATGTCCTTTAAAATGTGCTTCATGAAAAAATTTCAGTCACTGTTTATCTTTATTAAAAATCTTGTAATATCATACTATTTCTCAGTTCTGAGGTTTCTAACATTTTGGAGAGATTTACATATTTATTATTTAGTTTTATTTATTTAGGTATAATTTTAAAACAAATACAAAGTAAATATTACATATTCATCTTAAATATAATATTTAATAGTATTTTGCAAATTTCTATAAATTTGGATTACAAAGAAATGTATAAAACACATGTCGAAATAGTTAAAATATTAAACTCAATGATATTAAACTCAAAATATTAGCTAATCCATTATTTTAAATTATTTATTAACTTTTTGTGTGATTATAAATTTTGATTAAATTTGCTAGCTTTAGTAGTTTTTTTAGTAATTCTACATTTAAACTTTGTTTCTAAACTTAAGTTTATCATTGTACTTCGCAACAAAATTTTTGAATATACATATAAAAAGTTTAAATGCAACAAACTTCCTAACACAAATATTTTGTGAAAGTAACACTTAATTTTAGTGGGTTAGTTTATTTTTAGTATAATTTCATAATTCAAATTATGAAATCTCTTTTTTGGTTTTGTTAGCTGAAAGTGAAGAATTTCTCTCCAAACTGAATAAGAGCTTCCATGCTTGTTTTTCATTAACCAAATTAAAAATTCCTGAAGAGCTTGTTTCATCGCTTTCTTTCCTGAATAGAGATTTAATTAATTTTAAGCCTCTTGAATATGGAAGAGGATCTATCTACACTCGTTTATGAGATTCTCTTAAAATAATTATGAAACGTAATCGTCAAGGGAAGGACTCAAATTTTCGAGCTTTAAGAATTATTTTCCTCAAACACTCGGATATCATACTGCATTTCTTATCAGAGTGAATTACTACTGGTTGGTTTTATTTAATGGAAAAAATTTATTCTTGTGTAATTTTTAATGTAAATGAAAATGTGCTATTAGATTGAAGTTAATTAAATAATTACTCATAATAAGGACTTATTAAGTGAAAATATTTTAATTTAATTAATACTTTAAATCCGATGATAATTTTGCTTTTTTAAAATTTCAAATTGCAATTGCTTATCAATACAACGGACCAGAGTACAAGACTAATTTAGAAAATTCAATAATTAAGAAACTTTAGTGTTGTGAGTTGTGAAATTGGTTGTAACTGGGTGTGATTGGATTAAGACTTGAGACACAGGTTTGAGAACTCACAGATTTATTTACACACGCACAAACAACACGTACATTTGACTACAGAGAAACATTTAACTAATTTAAAGATATATAATTATAGATTCATTGAAGGATTTCAAAGAATAAGCCGGAAAATAAAGGTACTCAACTACGCGCTGGATGCGCGATGTATATTTTTTCTCTCCGGGTGAGAGTATATAGGCTAACTGTTACCTAGGGTTGTTCTAAATATATTTCCTCCCAGGATGAGAGATCTCAAACTAAAAAGTTTCTCAACAGATGTGCGTGATTGAGCTGTACTAAACCTTTTTCAATGGCAGTGCTGATTGCGCTGCACTTCCTCAGGTGAGAGTTTGCAGGTCTATTAACCATTTTCCTGAACGCCACAGGGCATTGTGGAAGTGCGTAGGAGGAAGCACGGTTACAAAACGAATAATTAAGAAAATTCTTACTTAGTGATAGTAATTTTTTATTATTTAGTGTGTGATATTGGTATTTTATTTATTATGGAAGGTACTTTATTTATTCCTTCGAAGATCTTTTCCATAGTTTTTAATTCTTGTTTTTTCTTTTATATTTTTGTAATTCTGAATTCTGTTTAAAACAGAAAAGTAAGAATTAACTAAATAATATTAAACATTTGTAAACTTCTTACTACTACGTATAAATTTAAATTCATAATTAACAAAATGGAAAAAGTAAATTTCGATTTAATTTGAAATAACATCTAACTGCTTAGACTTCGAGAAGTTGAAATCTTGAATTTTTTTTTACCAACAAAATTTACAATATATTTTTAAAATGGTATTTATTTTTCACCATTTGTTTTTATCTTTCTTATTAGTTTTTATTCTCAACTTTTTTTGCTGTAATTTTAAAAAAATCCAAGCAAAACGAATTAATTAACTATTAACCAGTTCTGCAAACTTTTTTGTGTTCTGTTAGTTCTTCCTTTTTCATAAGATAGTAGTCTCGCGATACACTATAGTGCAAACAACATAAGGCATTTTGTATTTTGTGAACAATTTTTAGAAAAAAAAGGCGCTCAACTTTCAGATAGTTCCTTTTATTATTGCGAAAGTTTTATGTGGCCCGATGTGAGATATGATATTGAACGATTTTATTAATATTATTATTTTTTATGCTTGTATAATTTAGTTCATATTTGGATGTTTTCCATCAACTCTATCAACAGTATAGCTGAATTGACAACAAAATTATGACTGACTTTAATAATTAAACAAAGTTTGAATTAAGTTTGAAGGTTATCATAACTCAACTATTAAAAACTAAAGAGTCTTCCATCATTCAGTCAACATTGTTAAAAATTTATTAAAGCAATATTTTAGTGATGTTTTGACAATAATTAATTTTCTAATTTATCACTTATTTGTTTTGCTTGAATTTTTGATTTAAAAGTATAATTCAATTCTAAGTTTTAATTGATTAAACTGAAAAACTGTAACTTTGTTTTAAATGTAAACGTAACAATAATTCAATGCCAATCTTAATAATTTGTTCCAATTGAGCGGGTATGCATAACTATGTTTTAACAGTGAGAAAATTTGAATGATGTTTGCATACTTCTTAGGCAAAATAAGGGCTCATTCATTATAATGTATAACAAATTTTTACTGATGTGTCTGAGTTGCAATTCAGAAATGATTGAAGAAAAATTTATTATCTGTATAAAAATAAATGCATTTTTTTAAAAAAATAATCTTCACTTTAATTAAAAAAATATGTTTACACTTTGAAATTGGTGGGCTTTTTGTAGTTCAAATATATTAAACATTATATATCTAAAATAGAAAGATAAAAATTTTGGATATTCATCACTCTGCTTTTACATCAAAGTAAATTTTTTTATATTTTAAAAAGGAAATGCTTTTATTCACTGAATTGAGTAATATCATACTTACTTTTTATATGCAATGATTAATACAAGTATTATAGGCTAAAAAGGCGATTATTGCCTATAGTTTGTAAATTATAAGTAAGCAAAAAAAATATATTCACTTATTTTTATAATAATAAATTATAAATAAGTGAAATTTTCTCATATAATTTTTGTAGTACAGTAAAATTTTTAAATCAAACTTTTAGCACAGACACACTATATATATATTTAGCATTTACATTAAATTTGAGAAATATAAATTTATTTTATCTATTTTGGAATTAGACTTTTTGATGAGTTTAGCTATTAACATTAAAACAAACGAAATCTAGTAAAAGATTTCTAAGATCAATGTTTTCAAAGTGTTCTGTTGATATCTGTTCTTGGGGAGGTATGGCACGTATTTCAAATTTCTCAAATACAGCCCTGATACTTTGGAAATAACCATCAGGGAACGATGATTTATGTATTATTTCAGCCGAATATTGAACAGCCGAACTACTTTAACACTATTTTCTTCATTGCTCTGGATATATATGCAGCATCACGTTGCTTTGGAGAAAATTTGGTCAATAAAACATCTTGAAAAGCCTACGTAAATATAAACTAGAACAAACGGAATACAAATTCCGCCGGGAACCTAAAGTAAATAAAAATAATATATTTATACTAAACTATTATGCATTTATACTTATTCCTTTCATAATCAGGCTGGAAGCGAATAAATATAACAAAGGTTCTCCCATTTATTGTTCAACAAATATTTGTGAATGTTATTTCTTTATTTATTTTATTACGATTTATATTGTTAATTCAAACAAAATTTAAATTATTTTCGTAACCTGAAATATAAGTGCGTTTAATATTAAAGAAGCATATTTTATGCCCTAGTGGAGTATAAGCTGGCTGTAGCACAATAGAATGAAAATTGAATATACTGACAATGCACTTTGCAGTCAATGCTTTAGAAACTAAGAGAATCAATAGTTATAGACACGTATGAGATGTGTATATATAGAATATAACGATAGGACCTAAGCATATGTAAATTTATCGTAACAATAGTCAGGCTGCCTCATGTCAGGCTGTCTCCTATACGACAAGCAAATCTATGACAAAACTTTTCCAAATATCCTTTCGGAAAATGTCACTTTCCACTTGTCGGAAAAATATATATTTATCCAGAACTATTTATGCATTTGTATTTATTCCTTTCATACAAATAAAGCGGAAGTGAATAAATATAACAAAGGTCTCTCTTATTTCATAGCAATGAAAGAAATAAGAAGTTTAACTTTCTTGTTTGTCGATGCAAAGAAACCCTATCCAACGATTCTTTAAAAATAATTGTAAAAAATTTACCAACAAATTAAAGAAATCAACAATCAATTATAATTTACCAACAAATTGACTTGTTAATTTAAACAATGCTTAAAGCATATGAATACGCATACATTTCTTTTTATTTGCAAGTATTTTGAAGTTAGCTATGACATTTAAATTACAAAGTTTACGTAAGTATGTAGACCGATTGAAGTAACTATACTGTAAATTGGCAATTTAAATTGTACTAAATCACCAAATTTTTATATTTTTGTATAATTTATTTAAGAAGTGCATTTAAACGAATACAAAAGGAAATATTATGTCCCTAGTGTTGAAAGTGATTATAGTTTGCATCTTTTGCTTTTTTCAATTATTACCTTAATAATGTTATTCATAATGTCGAAAATGATTTTGTTGAATGTCATAAAGTCACTCATCATGGGGAGTCTTATTTAACCACTGGAATTTGACATCTACTGTAAATCAATGCATTAGGGAATTCTGATTATAAAGCTAAATATGATAAATATTCTGATGATAAAGTATATATTATGGTTTAGTAACTGCTACTATATATATATATAGTAACATTTAATTGTGTAAATTATAAATTATATAAAGTGATACAGTTTCGAAATCCATTTAAAGTTAATTTTTATTATTTATATATTAATTCTATTAATCAAATATTAACAAAACTTAAAATATTCAAAAATACTAAAATACTTAGAAAACTTATTTGTTTGTTTGTCCAAAATCTAGATTTTTAACCAAAACTTATTTTTATGAATTATAGCTTATATTTTTAAATTTTAAATGACACTTATTATATATAAATTATTATTATATATAAATTATTATTATATACAACATTATTATATATAAATGCACCAGTTCAACTTATCTTTCGAAGTAAACAATAGAAAAAAAATAGGAAACTTAGATAATCAGACTTTTTATTCAATATACTTAGAATTTTATTCATTGATTCGATAATAATGAAATATACCCACATATAATTTAATCTCAATATTATTCTTACAGTAGCTTCTAATACTAATAACTTTTTCTGTATTAACTATGCTTTTATTGGTTCTTCATTTAGCTATATATCAATCAATTACAATCACCATTGATCGAAATTATTTCTTGGATATAAAGATTTTTCATATTCTAGAAATCTCTTTAATGATTTTTTTTCTTTTAAATTTATTGATTAAGTTGACTTAATAATTCTATGAAAAAGTCTTCTCTCTTTCTATTCTATTTTAAAGTCTGTTTAAAAAAATTAAAAGAATTAGTTGAATAAATATATGATAAAATATAAAATGTTTTTTGTTCATTTTAGTTTGTACAAAACTGTAATAAGACCACACTATTACATAAAAACCATAAGAAATAACTCAATGGTAATTAAAACATTTTTTTCAAATATGTTTCTGTTATAAACGGTACTTCTAAAAATTTGTTCAAAACTGAGCCACTCAGTTGAAGAACATTTCGGAATAAACGAAATGATTCTCTTGACTTCTGAAGCCTTAGATTTGATTCTGGTAATTATAAATATTGATACTAATGGAGAGTGAAGAAAAATATAAAACTAAAAATTACACTTTATTTTGCTTATAGGATTGTAATTTGTATTTAACTACCATCATGAATAGCGATGCACTCTAAATTGATTTTGTACTCTAACTATACAATAATTGATACTGACAAGGATGCTATTAATTGTTCAGAACTATTAATTATATTAGGAATACTTTTTATTAGAAATGTTATACAAAAAATTAAATTATTTCAATTTTAGGCAACATATAAAACGGTTTTGCAACATATATTTGCCTAAAATTGCAGCAGATTTTCAATAATGAATAATAGTGGTAATAATAACTCTCCATATGTAAATAACAGTAGCCTGCATGTCAGTTTGGAAAAAGGCAAGTTTTATTTTTTTGTCAAAAGTCAGTGTAATGTAATGATTATTTTGCACTGTCATGTTAATCTATCCTAAAATACTAATTAGATGAAATGACTGTTCCGTATTTAATTAATATTAGAATAATAATATTCGTGAATAGCGGTGTACTCTTTAAAAAAATAGAAATTCATTATCGCTAACTATAAATTGTTGATATTTTATAAAAATGTTATAAATTGTTCAGAACTATCCATACGTTAGGAATACTTCTATTAGATTGCGACACAAAAGTTAAATTATTACAATTCTAGACAACCTATAAAACTGTTTTTAAACCTATAATATTGCCTAAAATTCAAACAATTTTTTAATAATGAATATATAGTAATATTAATAACTTTCTTATATAACTGGATAAATAGCAGTAGCCTGCTCATCAGTTTGGAAAATATAAATTTTATTTTTTGTCAAAATTCAGTGTAAGTAATATAGTGATTGTTAAGCACTGTCATGGTATTCAATCTTAATAGTATGACGAGATGCAAGGACTAGTCAGTATTTTATTAATATTGATTAGGAGGATAAAAATATTTATCTCACTTAAATTAATTGGTGAGATTAAAAGTAGTATCACAATGAGAATATGCAAAAAATAGAGAAGATACTATCTTGTGTGATTAGATAAATAGTAGTAGCATGCATGTCAGTTTGGAAAATATGAGTTTTAAATTTTTGTCGAAATTCAGCATAAAGTAGTAATTGTTAAGCACTGTCATGATATTTAATCTTAAATTGCTGACTAAATATGCAAGGACGTCTCTGTATTTTATTATTATTAATAGAATAAAAATATTTATCTCACTTAAATCAATTGAGGAGATTAAAAATATTATCTCAGTGTGACTATGCGAATCAAATATAATGAACTGCAATTCTTTTTTACAAAACGCAAAATGAAAATAATACCCCACCTTCAGGAATAGTGACGTACTCTAAATTTAAAAATAGAAATTGATTTTCACTAACTATACAATTATTGATACTTCACAAAAATGTTATTAACGATTTAGAACTATCCGTTATATAAGGAATACTTCTATAAAAATGTGATACAAAAAGTTAAATTATTAGAATTATTAGACAACATATATATGTTTTGCGACTTATAATAGTGCCTATAATTGCAACAATTTTTCAGTGATGAATATATTAGTGGTAATAATAAATTTATGTACGTAACTAAATAAATAACACTAGCCTAAGTATCATTTTTCAAAATTCAAGTTCTATTTTTTGTCAAAGTTCAGTGCAATGTTGTAATTATTAAGCATTGTCATGTTATTTTATCTCAAATTTCTAATTAGATTAAATGATTGTTCTGTATTTAATTAATATTAGAAGAATAAAAATATTCATCTCACTTAATTTAATTGAGGAAATTAAAAATATTATCTCATTGAGACTATGCAAAATCAAATATGCTGAACTGCAATACTTTTTGCGTTTTGCAAAACACGAAATGAAAATAATACCCCATCTTCGTGAATAGCGAGATGTACTCTAAGTTTAAAAATATAATTTAGTTGTCACTAATTATGCAATTGTTGATACTTCATAAGAATGTTATTAATTGTTCAGATCTATTCATTATATTAGGAAAACTTCTATTAGAAAATTGATACAAAAAAAAAATTATTCCAATTTTAGACAACCTATAAAACTGTTTTTGCGATTTATAATATTGTCTAAAATTGCAGCAATTTTTCAGTAATTAATATAATAGTGGCAATAATAACTATCTTTATCTATTCAAAGATAACTAATAGTGTCAGTTAAAAAAATAATAGTTTTATTTTATCAAAATTCAGTGTAATGTAATGATTGTCAGGCACTGTCATGTTATTCTATCTTAAAATACTGACTAGATGCTGGGCTAGAATGCACTTTATTTATATTAGGAGAATAAAAAATTTTTTATCTAAATTAAATTAATTGTAAAAATTAGAAATATTATCTCAGTGAGATTATGAAAATTAAATATGCTGGACTGCAATACGTTTTACAAAATACAAACTGAAAATAATACCCAACAACTAATATAATAATTAACATTGTGAATTTTAGATAAGCTTGTTTTAAATTAGTTTTATTGAGGCTCAATTAATAATAAGAAATGCAATTAAAATTTTTATTTATTATTTTTAACATAAGAGCGTTTAAATATGATTTGTTATTCTTTAAATTTATTGAACATTTTTAATTTTAAGAAAATATTTATTTTAACAAAAAATAATTTTTTGGAAAAAATTTATGATTTTTTTTTCATGTTTTAAGATACGGGTTTCAAAGGTTTAGCATGTGATACGTTTCAATTTGCTGACATTATATAAACTATTGTTTTAAAATCTGAGATAATTATACATTAAAAGACAAAAAAGGCGAAATATAAAGACAGTGTTTTGTTTTATTCTTGATAAGGAGGAAAGGTTTATACGTTTTCACGGAAGTTGCAACTATATAATTAAAGTTTAAATAACATATTCAGTCAATTTAAATGTAAAACAGATTGCAGATTGGGTTAGTTAAAGGAAAATATTGCTGAAAAAAAAAAAAAAAATCAGATTTTGATAAAAGATAATTTAACATAAGTAAACATTTGCATGTATTATTAAATATAACGTATTTAAAACTTTGTTCTAATTTATGAGCGTAAGAATGTTGCAAAAATATATATTATGTATTTTAAAACAGATTATTACCAATATTTTTCATCTTAAAATTCCAATCAATGAAAATAGTTATCACAAACAAAATATTGTATCACATTGAGCAAGTTTGCATTGATTAACACACATTTATATATATAAATATTTTGCAATGGATAATAACAAATGAAAAGATAGAAAACTGCTTAATCATTTTATGTAATCAGTTAATCATAAAATATAAAAAAATGAAACAGTTATTAAATCAATATAATTTCCTGCGTCGAATTCATTATTTACTTTTACCACGTGTGAACATGATGATGGACATGGTTAGGGGTTCGTGACGTTATTTGAAAATGAGGGCCAAGCAAATAAAACTCCATTACAAATTTTGGCTTAAAATGGTACTTTGGGTTCTTTAACTCTTGAAATGATTCATGAATAAGTTTAATCTTAAGGTATTTTCTGGAGAATTTGGCTTTTGGTTGAAGTATTTTGTAGTACTATATTGTTTTGAATCCCTTTTGATGCTTTGGGTTTGGGATGTTAAACATTTGTATTTCCAATGGCTATAACTACTCGTAGTGCGTTGATCAATTCCTTCTTTTTTGAAGTTTCATATTTATCACTGTTGGCATTTTTTGTTGTCTATTGAGCTGTATAGTGTTTCTTATTGTATTTGGAATACTTCTTTCATTTACGACTAGAATTTTCAAACTTGATATATTCTTTTAGAGATTCTTGAACAATTTATCCTTCATAAAGTTTTTGATCTATCCAACATTGCTCTATTCATGTGGCTATTGAATTTGGCCATTCTTATAGTATTCCAATCAATTGCTTCATATATCTCTTGCATTATTAAACATTGGCATATTTATTCATTCGTTCTCGAATGTTCACACTTGATTAGTCGAAATTTGCCGAGCAGATTTCGGCGTTATTTTTATATTTATTATTATTATTTCTATTTTTATTTAAAATTTATTTTGTTTTCCATCAAATTACAATACTTTAAGCTACAAATACAGTATATGCATGAAAAATTCGCCCAGGAACAAATGATACACGATCTAACAATAATTTAACTTAAACATTTATTGAGTGGCAATCAGAATTATAGAGATTTTTAAATTTCATATTTTATTTTTCTCCAGTTCTTTCTCGAACGTTTGATAAAGAAATAAAAGGAAGGGTTTATTTATTGTAGAGAACACATTTTTTAATCGTTAGGCTAGAACTAAAAGTGATGCATTAAAACTAGAAATTGAAAATAAATTTGATGATGAAATATAAAACCGGATTTATCGATGACTATTATTTTCTTAATGGATTTCCTAGCATTGATTAAAAGCTTTGTGAAATGGAAAACAGGAGAAATACAATCAATGTAAGATCAATACAAAGGATTAAGTTTCAAAAAATAAAAATAAAAAAAAAAAAAAAACATTAAAAGTGATGGAAAAATACAACATACATGAAAAATCAAAGATAAAATAATAAAACTGTTTTAATAATCTTAATAATTTTCTAAAGGTTTTGTAATAATCTTAGCCCCCTGTGGCGTTCAGAAGAAATGGTCAGTAGGCATCGAGCCTCTCACTCGAAGCACAACCAACACTAGCACAAATACAACAACACAAGCAGGAAGTACAGCACAACCGGCGCTGCCTCAGAGACGTTTAGTGTACAATCTCTCATCCCGAGAGTAAATATCTTTATTTTTGACTTAGAAGTGGAATCCTGGCACGAATCTATAATTATATATCTTTAAATGTGTTAATTATTATATGTGCACCGTGTTTGTGCGTGTGTCAATAAATCTGCGAGTTCTCAAGCCTGTGTCTCAAGTCTCAACCAACCACGACTAATTACAATCCAGCTGCACGAACAACGACAACACTACAGTATGTATTACTTTATTCTACCATGTAAACATTATTTTTTATAAAAATTGTTAAATAATTTGTAGGTGTTTTAAACTATGAATTTTTGCTTCGAAATATTCTTTTAATAAAGTGCCTTGTTATAAGAGATCATGTTTATTTTTAGTTGCCAAACAAACCTATCATCATACTGTTAACGTACATAAAACATTATAACTTATATACACATTAGGATCACGTAATTAAAAACCTTTTCTTAAATTCTATTTTTAATAATATTATTTACAGACTGCCAATATTAAAAGAACAAAATTGGCCAATGCATAACAATGTAGCCTCAATAAATTAATATGATAGTTGTGTTTCCCTATAATATTAAATTAGAAATAAGAATTATATAAATTTTAAGAAATATTTTTTGGAACATTGAATAATCAACGTTCTTCAAACGGTATTTAGTTAAAGTAGGTAAATGTATATAAAACAGGTAATATTTACAAATGAAAGCAGCTTGATTTAAAAAAAATTAGTTTACTTTTGTTACATAATACAGTTATTTGTGATTAGAAACAATTACTAAAAAAAATTAACACTAGAATAAAAAGTAGTAACTCCTTTGGTAACTTTATTCATAAATTCTTAAACATCCCATTAGTTATGAGTAGGAAACATGAATGAGCTGATAAACAACCCTAAATATGAGAATTGGTTGAAATTTCTTTAAAAAAATAAAATTATTTGTACTATTTCGGATCACCTCGCAATTGTTAAAAATTTAAAAACATGGTAATTATGAAGCATTTCAAATCATGCAGAGCATACTGAAATAAACTGCATAAAAGTTTTAATAACTTTAAAAATATTTTTGTATCTTAAGCATTTAAGTAAGTTGAAAGCCTTGTTTTAAGTTAGATTAATTACCCTGTATTAAGTTAGATTTAAAGTTTAAAGTCTTATTTTAATCAGTTGTTTTATTATAAATTGTAAGCACCTACAGGATAACAAACGATTCGTTTCTAAATTAAAATGTACTAAATATTCATTTACGTCATTTTAAAAGCTTTTAATGAAAGGAAGTAGCAAGAGCCATCTCACTGAAAAAGTTAAAAAATCAAATTATCTTATTTAAATTATTCGGGAAAATTTTAAACATAAACATAAAGATTTTTTTGTTTCATTTCCTATTTTTGAGTTGATACTTTGACAATTTTCCTTATGGAATAATTATAAAGGAAAGTTAACATGGACAATTGACGGCCTTAATTTCAGTTTTACTTTTAGAATAAATTTAACTTACTTTTGTTAAGGAAAAAATAATATTTAAATCATTATTAATTACGTTTGATCAATGTATATTAATTAATTAAATTAAATTTAAAAAAATTAAATTTTGAAATTCATTTATATTTCTTTAATTTATTTAATAGTATATTTATATTATTATTCTTCATAATTAGAAACAAATTGAAATGATAAACCTTTATAAATCGCAAGACAGAAAAAATGCACCAATACATAAAATGATTATTCCGTGGTGCATTCAATTTGATTATTACGGATAAATTATTAGATTGTGTTTTTTAACTACTGATTTCTCAACCAAAAACTTATGTTTCTATATGTATAATTAAAAATTAATTTTTTTAATGACTTTTTAGATATTTCCATGAACTACGAGTACATGCATTTTAAACACACTGTGTTAAAAATGTTCTTTTTTTTTCAAATTAATAATTTTCATTTTGGACTCCATACTTATAAGGAATCGTGAAATAAAATAAATTGAATAACGTAAAACAAGTTTTTCGAAATTATAAAAAAAAAAAAACATTCTGGGTTTTTTTAAATAGAAACTACAAAAAATTGTATTGTCTTAACATTTTATTTCCTTTTTTGTTCCATTCATTTTTTCTTGTAACTATTGTTTTTGTTTTTTTAGTTCTGTTTCTTTTTTGTTGTAACAATCGTTGAAAGCTTTTGAATCTGTCTTTTTTAAAGATATAAATGACAAACTTGCAGTGCAACTCTGCTTACTTTTGAGGTAATATATGTATTAAAATATGATAAATTTCTTCATGCTATTTTTCTATTGGATTTCTGCTTAAATTGCGTATTAAGAAAATTTACAGATAAAAACTAAAAATGCATTAACAAAAAAACTATTTTTTTTTAAACTTTTGACATTATTTTTTCTTAATTTTTAAGTAATTGAGCACGAAAACATATTAATGCTAAATAAAATATTCGTGTAATAAAAAACTAGCTTAAAAATTGATTTGATATTTTTAAGTGTATTATATTTTTGGTGAAAACTAGTTTTCAAGCTCATTTAAGTTTTTTTTTCTGTAAATGTTAAAGTGCTAAGTTAACTATAAATAACAAAATTATCTAACATTAAAATTATCAAACATATTTTCTTGCCTGTTTATAATATTTAGAATGTAACTTTCCTTTGCATCCAAACTTCATAATTACAAAAAATAAAATCATCATAATTTTAAATGATTTTCTTCATTAATTTACTGCTGTTTCTACTGCTGAAACTGATGTTTAATTATAAACTAAATTTCACAATCACAAAATATTAAATTTATTTATATACATATATATATATGTAATGTGGTTATCAAAAAAATAATGAAACCCCTTTGAATAAAAGGGAAATTTAAGAATGCACTTCGTAAGCATTAAAATGTAATCTTATCTATCAGTTTTTTGTTATATAAAAAGTATATAACGTGGTATTATGAGATGGTTTTAGTGAAGTTGTATATGTCTTTTTTGTCAAAAGCGTAAAATATCAGAGCTCACAGACTTTCAAAGTATCAAAATTGTGGGAGCCCGACTAGCTGGCGCAACTATGAGCAAAACATCCCAGGTTTTAGGGCTAAAGTCATGGCAGTGTACACACAGCTCGGCAAGATAAGCTCTTGGAAACAAAAACAAAATATGGAACGGAAGGAGAAGATGAGCGAAAAGAAATCGATGAATATTGAAACGGATTGTAATGTCTAAAGAGAAAACAACTGCAGCAAAATTGACCGCAGAGCTCAATCAGCATTTTGATTCTCCAGTTCCAGTTAGGAGGCGCCTTCATATAACAGGACATTTACGACAAAGCAGCACTCCCCTTATCTGCACATCCCTTCTTGCACATCTGCTAATGCCAAACCTCGTCTACAGTGATGCCAAAACCACGAAATTTAGATAGTTATATGGTCAGGCGATTCATCTTTCACATTTTTCCCCACAATAAGAAGGGTGCAAGTTTGGAGGACACCAAGCACAAGCTCCTTCTAACTGTCAAGCATAGAGGTACATTTGTCATAGTATAGGCAGCCATGTCGTCGTGGTTTTCTGCTGGCCCAATCGAAACCCTGAAAGAAATGATCATTAGGAAAAAGTATAGAGAAGTTTTAGCTGACCAGGTCCATCCTATGATGCAAACTTTGTTTCCTGTAAGAGAGGGAATTATCCAAGAGGATAATGATCATATTCATGCAGCGGGAACTGTCCAGTCCAGGTTTAATGAACACGAGGATTAAGTAAAATATATGCCTAGACCCAATACAATCAACCGCGACCTCAATATCAAACTTTTTATGGTCTATTTTAGAGCGATCAACCGGAATCAATATCCTTCACATGCATCTTTCCCAACTTGCTACAAAAATATCTCCACGATGAATGGTACAATATTTATCTAAACACTGCTAAGCACTTTAGCACTTGTAAGACTCGATTCCCAAGTGAATCCAAAGGCTGTCCTACTACGCCATATTAGTAAAGGATTCCTAATGTGTTTCCCTTATTGTTAAACGATCTGTATATATAATATTTTAAAAGACCTATATGAGCTGTAAGTTTAAATACCTAAAATTACATTTTCAGTAAATTAAAACGGCCAAAATGTGTTATAACCATTTAGTCTATTTTTTTTACTTTTTAAAGACGAATTGCATACCATTTTAGTGATAGTTAGTATGCTCTAACAAAGAAAATTTGAATAAGGTTTCTGTAAATTCAAAATTAGAAACGTATGGTTCAGTTCGAAACAAAATCCCAAGTTTTAAGAAGACATATAGATAAATTACTGAGTTAATATTAGATTTCTGATAAATTTTCAATTCAGATCACAAGACAAAATTCAATTAAATATTAGATTGCTATATGATAACTTTTTTTTTAATAAAAAATACTTTCTATATATAAATATTCTTACACTTCAAATCTATTGTTTAAATTGAATATAAATTAATTTTACATCAACCAATTCTGAAATAATCATATTCAATGTTCTGAATTAAATTTACTCATAAACAGCCAAAATACATTACATTTATATAAAGTTCTTTAATGAAAAAAAATTTTTCTTTGCATTTTTTAATAATTTTTTATTAATATATTTCTCTAAGTAATAATATTTCTTAAATTATCTCTTATAATTTTCTTTTTTATTTCAAGTTATTTAGAATGCGTGTTTCAAATCAGATATTAATTACAAACTCAGTGATTATATCAAAACAAATTTATTTGTATTTCAATAGATTAATTTTTATAATAATTTATAGAATGAACCGATTAAAAATTGTAACTCTTAATAATATTCTTTAACTCTTCTCTTAAATAGCTAAAACTCTTTCACCTATTTTATGTTCAAAAATTAAACTTAACTTACAGAATTGTAAATTTTGATTGTGGCATATATTTTTTTTTAAATTTTTGATAAGTGAAATTAGAAGCACTTTTTCCAATTTTTTTTTACTTATTAAAACAAGTACCTGACATAAATTTCATATTATGCTTACTTTGAATATTTTATGTTAAACAACTTTAATACAAACATTTTTACATCAAGATGTTGAGATAATATTATACAAAATTTTATTTGCCTATTAAACTAATTCTACTTAAATAACGCATTAACAAATATCAAAAATTCATTTGGTATTTATTGCATTATCTATTACCTGCTCACACACACACACACACACACACACACACACACATTTCACACACACACACACACACAAAATTATCTATTATGTACATTTTCATTAATACTACGCAACAAATATAATATAATATAATAACAAATTTAGAATTTGATGTGGTATACATATTAAAAAAATGTTTTAGTATTTTATTCGATTTTTGTATTAACAGAGCGCAACAATAGTTATTCAAATGTTTTTTTCGATGCATATTTATTCATTACAGTCATGTTTGATAACTTTCGCTAACAAATATGCATTACTCCAATGATCTGTGTATTTATATATGTTGAATTCAAATTTGCAAATTAAACAAATGTTCGGCAATAATTATAGTTATTATAATTTACGTAGATTGGAATCCTGTATCAGGCTAACATTATTGCTTAAAGACTATCACCCTGTCTGCAATAAAATAGAAATATTGAATATATTTTTTCTATTTTATTAAACGATTTTTTAAAAAAAAAAAAAAACTAAAAAGCTGAATCATGTTGTCCTTTTTAATTTTTCATCAAAATCTGAAAATATTTTATTATTAGATATATTTTAAACAAAGCGGAAATATGATAAGGTTGTTTACAAAAACACTTCTGAGGATAACAGGTTTGTATCCTTGATCTACTTACGTGACTCAAACAATAGCACTTTATAATTTTTAATTAAAATTATCCTTTTACAAAAATAAGCAATGTGAAAGCTGTAAAAAAGCTTAAAATTCTTATCAGGAAAATATCTAAACACTATGAACAACTACAAAATTCAGGATAATAATTTAAAATTCATTAGTCAAACAAAAGAAGATTTTTCAAGCATTTTTATAAAGGTAGAGTTAAAAACTTATTTTCACAATTTTCTTTTCTTAATATTTCCTCTAAAAATGATAAAAGTGTCTCCAACCTTCATGAAAACTTTATTTGAGATAATTAACTTTCAGATAATGTTAAGTGACAAGAACTTTGAGATGTTTATTATCAAAAAATTCATTTGATGTGACATTTATAACTGCTTTTGCATTTTTATAATTATGAAACTAAAATATATATTTCGGAAAAACGAAAAGGTGACATTAAAATATAGTGATGACCATTGAAGTAAGTATCAATAATATCAATCTTTTATTTAAATCAAGCAATAAGAAAGTATTGTATATTAAAAAGTTTATTGGGCCGATTGTATATTGATAAAGATTGTACTAGTATTGTACAGAATGCATATTGACACAGATTGTATTGGTATTGTGCAGATTGTATATTGACACAAGATTGCATTGGTATTGAACAGATTGTATATTGATAAAGATTGTACTAGTATTGTACAGAATGCATATTGACACAGATTGTATTGTTATTGTGCAGATTGTATATTGACACAGATTGCATTGGTATTGTACAGATTGTATATTGATAAAGATTGTACTAGTATTGTACAGATTGCATATTGATAAAGATTCTACTAGTATTGTACAGAATGCATATTGACACAGATTGCATTAGTATTGTGCAGATTGTATATTGATACAGATTGCATTGGTATTGTGCAGATTGAATATTCATACAGATTGTATTGGTATTGTGCAGATTGTATTGGTATAGTGCAGATTGTATATTGATACAGATTGCATTGGTATTGTACAGATTGTATATTGATAAAGATTGTACTAGTATTGTACAAGAATGTATATTGACACAGATTGTATATGTATTGTGCAGATTGTATATTAATACAGATTGTATTGGTATTGTGCAGATTGTATATTGATACAGATTGTATTGGTATTGTGCAGATTGTATATTGATACATGTTGTATTGGTATTTACAAATTGTATATTGATAAAGATTGTACTAGTATTGTACAGAACGTATATTGACACAGATTGTATTGGTATTATACAGATTGCATATTGATACAGATTGTATTGGTATTATACAGATTGCATATTGATACAGATTGTATATTAATAAGATTGTATTAGTATTGTACAGATTGTACATTGATATTGTACTGGTATTGTACATATAAGAAGTCAAATTAAGTTTTGCGATTATAGTTGTCTCTTGATTTTGCTAGTTCTTGTCAGAAAATATTTATTCAATTTTGTAAGCTATTCGTAGTGAGAAAGAATTTACCAAAATCAATTTAGTGTATATACACAACTTTACCGTTATTTATTAGATTCAAATATATTCTAATTTTTGCCTTTATCAAATTATAATTTGAAACAAATTTTAGATTTTTAATTTTAATAAAAATACAACAACTTTTTAAATGAAAAATCTTGATACAAAGCAAATCTAAAAAAGTGAAAAACAATTGATTGTTTAAATATTTTGTAAAATGATTCTTCAACTTATAAATAACTGAAACATTCTAATGTAACTAAGCAAATAAGTTAGTACAATGTTCAAAGCAAATCTCTAAGAACTAATAGAGAACGTTTATATTATGCTCCGATTTTTCAAGAAAATAAATAATGAAATAAATACAAAATTTCAAATACGTTTACTGGATAGAATTCTTTTTATTCAGACTTTTTTTTTAAATCCCCACATCAATTCGAATGTAAAATGGTAACTAAAAAATACATATTTTGTTAAAAATGGTAACAGAATTAAAAAATGTTGCAGATTAGAAATTAAAAGTGGAAATAAAACTCACGGCAACAAAATTTATTTTATTTTTCTATATTTTATTTTATTCTTTTTTTCTGTATTTGCATTTCCTTCCTACAATGCATTCTTTTTTTTTTTTGTTAAACTACGATAATTTTTGCTTTTTGAACTTTCATTTGAGCTTTACTGAAAAGAACGGCAATAACATTTAATTTCAAGATACTCCAAATTAAATAATAAAAAAATAATAATAATTTGTAACGCTCCTGTATAACAGTACATTATTATAATTACACAGAACATCTAAATGTATTTAAATTAGCATTTATATTTATAGCTGTTATTTTAAAAAGTAAATTTTTTTTGTTTAGAGTTTGACATTTATATATTTAATTGCAAATTATAATAAATTACGCAGAATTGTGTAATATATTGAGTGCTGCCCTGATAGTATAATTTAAAGAGGAAAAACAATATAAATTTTGGATATATCGTTATTTTAAATTTTCATATAGCAAAACTGGTGAAGTTAAGATCTAATGTATTAGAATGAATTTTTTGTTGTGCTCTATTTATTACGATACATAGTTAAAAATTAAATTTGCAGCCTAAAAAATAAAACTTTTTCTTTTACATGATGACATTTTTTTTGGGGATGGGCCAACATTTTTATTCACTTTATAACTTTATAAACGTTATTTAACAGCGAAGTGGTGAGGTCACATGATAAAAAGTAGTCAAAAATGTGTTTGCCTGTGTATTTTACAAGGTTTTAAATTCATATTAAAAGATTGAAAATAATAATTGCTTTTAAATCTAATATTCTGAATTAGAAATATTGGTTTAAAAAAAATGGAAAGAATGACACGATGTCATGAATGTCAAGTTAGTTCGAAAAAATGTCATTAAGGAGTTCTTTAGTGTTTGAAAAGAAGTTTAAAGGGGTAAAAATTTGAGAATTTGCATAACAAAAAAAAAATCTTTATAATATTTTATTTAAATTAAGTTGCTTTTTATCTATTTTAATTAAGCTTCCATTAAATTCATATACATATTTTTAATTTACTAAAATCATGTCTTTTTTCAAATAATTCACTACATACAAAAACGATTTAAGAGTTTTAGATATTATTAAAAATGTTATTGTGTTTATATATAGTTAAGTTTCGTTCATGTGAAAGCAAAATCTGACTTAGAAGAGTTTACATTTTAATAAACATTTTTAAATACATAATATGAGAAATTATAAATTAATAGTTTAACTGGACTTTAATAAAATAGCTCGACATCGCAATTTTAAATCTGTATTTACTATAGATAAAGTTTAAAGAAATATGAAATGAATAATAGTTTTATTAGAAGCATAATAACTTTAAAACTATAAATAATCGTAAAGCTACATATCTCATTCTTCTGCCTTCACTTACTGGACTTAAAAAGGCCCAGAAGAATATAAATTAAAAATGCTGCACTTAAATTTTTTTTTAGTCAGCTTTATTTACAAAATATTTTAGTGAGCTCAGCTAAATCCAAAATATGATTTTGCTCATAAAAGTGAAAAACTTTTATGATCCCTAAATACAGCGCACATTTTCAAACAAAGTCATAAAATCTTTTAATCATCACAAATGCACAGTTCTTTTGCGAGCAAATTTATGTTTGAGCATAAATATATTTTAGTAAAGTTTCATGCTCATAAATACTTTTTATGACAATGTTTCCTTTTTTATATTGAACAGATGAATTGAAGCATTAACTATTATTATGTATCTATACTTTTGCTGGCTTCTAAGACTTAAGATTATCTTAATACCAATGCAAATCTGAAAATATTCAGTTTATTAAATAAATATCTCAAACGCATACTGGAAATAATAAAACATAAATAAATATTAAATTTATAATTATTAAACTTTGTAGGCATTTATCTGATATATAATGCTGCGTTTTAAAATTTTATACTTTATATGGACACTTTCGCTAAACGAATTCATAGTAAATAAAATTTTTGTATCTTACTGACTTATTCAGATTCATATTTTTAACTTTTAGAAGTCATAAAAAATTGTTTTATTAGTTAGCTTAAACTTTACTCATGACTATGTATAAATATTAATGCAATATTTTTATAATATATGAATATTTTCTCTAGTTATAAATTGATAGGGAAAATATAGAAACTTTATCGTATTTAATTTTAAATCTCACCTTTAAAATAGTTTAATTGTATTATAAAAAGTAATAGCAGTAAATTAACGAAACTTAAATCATAACATCTAAAGAAACTTTGTTATACAAGATAAAGTTTATTCACATTCATCATTTTAGTTCAAATTAATAATAAATAAATGATAAAATATTCTTTTCTATATTTGTGTTATATATATTTTTGTAGCTTAAAAAATTTGGAATTCATTATTTGGATATTTAAACTCCTTTGATTAATTTGTATTAATTTAAAAAAGAGTGATTATAAGATTTTGGAATAAGTATTTACTTCAGGTTTGTAAAGAAAAAATCAGTTCATAAATGACTTTATTTTTAGAAGTGTTATACTGAGATAAATTCCTTCTCTTGAAACTTAATGTCAAGCATTTATTTATTTGTTATTAACTTAATGTTAAGCATTTATTTATTTACTGAGGTCCACATGCAATAATAACATCCAATATTACAATATGTAGATGTATTATGTTATTATTACAGATGTATTATGTAGACAATATTATGTTTAGTATAATATTGTTTCTTATATTTATTCTTTGTGATATATACATTTATGTAACAAAAAAATTTATTATTCATGTTTTGGCCATTTAAGATCATTTGATTAATTTGTATTAAGCTAATAAAAAGGAATGATTATAAAATTTTGGTCTAAGTATTTACTTAAGGCTTTCAAAGAAAAAAACCATTCATTCAACTTTTGAGGAGTGTTAACTGAAAGAAGATAAAATTCCTTCTCTGGAAACATGTCAGATATTTACTTTTTTAAAACTGAGGGCCATATGTAATATCTGGTAAAATATTTTTCGTATACTATATATATTTATGTAGCAAAAAATTTAGTAGTTATGTTTTGGCCATTTAAATTCCCTCAATTAATTTGTATTAATTGGGGCCTGAATGGCCGAAAGCGCTCTGGCGCTGGGTACCCAGGTTTTGGGTTCGAGTTTCGGTGGCGCCATGGATAGTGGTTCGGAATCCACTTTAAACCGTAGGTCCCAATGTAATAGGATCGTAGAACGTTGCGAGGGTATTGTTACTCCGCATCCGTAGCTTATCTTCAAGCTACATGCACCTAATGGGTAGTGCTAAGTGAGTAACGTCGGTGCAGCGCTTGCCTTAAGGTATCAACTGTCTAAGATGATTTTGCATTAGAACCACAAAAAATGATTGTATTAATTTAATAAAAAGGATTAATTATAAAATTAATCCTTTTTATTAAATAATAAAAAGGATTAATTATAAAATTTTTGGAATAAGTATTTACTTTTTGTTTATAACGAAAAAATCATAAAACTTCATCCTTGAGGAGTGTTGTACTGAAAAAGAAGATAAATTCCTTCTCTGGAAACTTAATTCCATATATTCACTTGTTTCCAAAAACTGAGGCCCACATGCAATCGGTAACTCCTGAATCAGAACTTGTGATCAGTTTCCGTTTTTTAAAGGAAAAACTCCTGCTCCCAGTTCAATTGTTCAAAGCTAAAATCAGATTTGCAACCGATAAAAGAAATCAATTTTCGAAGTGGTATGATGTGTCTGTCTTCTTTGCAAAGACGTGGAGTTCAATAAATAGGATATGTTGTTCAAATGGATTTGTTTTTCTTCTGTACTTGATTGCAAAACAATATTGTGTGTCCAGGTGGAAAATTACCAAAATTTGTTAATAAAACTGTAGTACAAGAATATTTGTGCTTTTGCATGACAGCAGTAATTTTAAATGATATATTAATTTGTAAGTTGATATATAAGTAATAAAACAATATCCTAACATAATTAAGTATCATAAATTACGAAAACAATTATAT
This sequence comes from Caerostris extrusa, assembly GCA_021605095.1. NCBI lineage: Eukaryota > Metazoa > Arthropoda > Arachnida > Araneae > Araneidae > Caerostris > Caerostris extrusa. The sequence goes on from BPLR01003473.1 coordinate 24,132, forward strand.
ATTAAATACTTAATATTCAAGTGGGCTTAAAATTAATATATGGTAATAGTGTATGTCTTCAAGCGTGATTTTTTTTTTTTTTTTGGGACTTTCAAGTCCAAGTCCCCCAAAATAATATTACTGAAAGTAAATATAATAAATAATTGAAGTAATTATTTTCTTCTAATAATTCTATAAATATAATAAAGTAATTCTAAGTAAACATTTTAAATAATTTTTAAAATATTGTGCTTCAATAAATGAATATTATGAATAAATATTGTAAATAATACATCATATGAGTATATTGCTGGATTTAAAAAAAATTCTATAATTGGAAGAAAATCAAATCGCATAATCATATTAACATAGTGCAAATACAATATAAAGATTAATGTACACGATGCTCTAGATATAAAACGGGAGTAATCAATACTTAGTTTACGTCAATGAAAAACTATAATCTGTCTAGACATAGAGTCTAACAGCATTTTAAAGTCGTATACAGGAAATGTTAATTTTTACTGTTGTAAGCGGTCTCTATCCTAGATGAGTTCATCAATAATATTAAACGGCTGGTGAGTAGTGATGAGCTAGTGTCTCAGCAAACTTTACTAGGCGTCCTCAATTAGTGACAGATATGGAGAACAAATGATTTAAATTGATTTGATTTGTCCTCTATGGTTATTTTCTGCACAATTTGAGTTAATTAGACAGGGACCTATAGTTTAACGTGGATCCCGAACCACAAGCGAGCATCTAGGGCACCGACAGGATTCGAACCTGAAATCTGTGGTACAACAGCCAGATTGCTAGCGAATTGGCTAGAAGAGAAATCGGGCACCATATGAAAGTAAGGACAACAAGGGTGAACATTGATCCTGTTGAAAAGTTTCGGGAGAGAGGCTTCTAAAATAAGGTAGTACTAACAGACGTAACACGTCGCAAATATAACAACGTCTGTAAGCATTTTTTCATCAATGCAAACAAGAGTGGACCAACGAGGTGAACTCTCCATGCATAACTAATAATTTGGCAGAACAAAGAGTTATCCAATAGGATCCGATCCTTCCAGTTGGTGGGACGAAATGGGATTGAAAAAGACGAATTCAAGCTGATAATGCCAGTTGTCTTGTCACTGTCTCTACTCGTGGATACTGCCATCATGTTGCCATGTCAATAGAATTTAAGTTCATCGTTGTTATATTTTTCTCTACAACAGCTACAAAACAATCCTCAACAATGGTCACCATGCTGACAGTTATGGATGAAAACAGACGTCATTTCATTGTCCTTGTTCACACTTTTGGCAGGTAAAATAACTCATGCTATTAGTTCGACTGACGTACGATCTCTGTGTATATAAAATGCCAATTATTTTGAACATAACACTCTGAGATAACACATGGTGTTCTAATGGCCTACTTGAATTCAGTATTTCTATATTTATAAAGCAATCAGGGTATCTCGACAAATACAAATAGCAGTATCATGAAATGAAGAATCATAGTCCGGCAGATAACGAACGTCTATCAAATTCCGAAACGTCTGCATAGGCACTTGTACTTTTAGTCACATCTGAGAACAAAAGAAGTTAAAAGTGCCTATAAAACATTTGTTTTCGTTCCGCCAAATGTGAATTAGTGTAAATGAAAGTCAAAAGTATCAGTGTACAGGAAATATAAGTGAAAGTATTTTTGTCATCTCGAGAATTAGTATAAATGAAATATCTATCTATCTAGGATCTATATTGTGCATTCCCTTCCAAATGACCGATTACGTGATAACAATGGCAGATAATTGCTATTTTCGACTTCGAACAGCAATGTTCGGGAACACACAAACATTTTTCGTGAAAATATAATAAGACCTGTGCAACTACGATTACGTATAGAAAACCCACTTCACAACTTTCCTTTTCTATACTGTAGATGGCGTTATTCCTACTTTTTTTCGAGCATGCATTCAAATGCTACTCATTTCAGTATCCCGGCTTGTTATAATTTTCATTTAAATTTCTCGCTTATATTTATTGTACTTTTTTTTTTGCAGATAGTTAACAAGATGTTCTTAAGTTCATCTCAAAAACTACTCATGCCGGCAAGGATTGTAAAAATAATTATGTTGTTTGGTAATCAATGTTTATTTAATTCATATTTAGTTTCCATTTCATCAATTCTGCATTTGAATTGTTTATTTTTATTTTGTATTTTTTCTCAGATAGACTAGTAGTTATTTTTAGATTGCTTTTAGTTTGGGAGAAGATTTCATTTAAGCTTTTCTAAAGCAAAGCAAGCTTTTCTAAAATGCCTCAACTCTTATAAAATGTCATAAACTTAATTTTATTTTAAAATAAATTTACATCCCCTTTCTTGAAATAATGATGAAAAAGTGGAACAATTTCAGTGAAATAAAGAAATAGTCATACTTCTCTGAACTAAATACTTGAGACCAAAAATATTTTCGCATCGAAAAACGTTTATACTGACAATATGTCATAAAATAAACATTATATATATATTTATTATATATTCCCGTTTTTCAATATTATCCTATATGTGCCTTTACATTATTTGGGTTAAAAACAAAATTGATTAAACTCTTTATTAACTTAATTACTAAATTTTATCGAGTTTGTCTAATTAAGTTGCATAATTGGACGAAACTGTTTGGATTATTTAAGTATAACTTTTTAAGTATATAATTTTTCTGTTCTATTAAATATAAACTTATATTATAATTAGTCATTAAATAAAAATAAATTGATGACTGTACAAAAATAAATTGAAAAATGCGATAATCCTTTTTGAAAGATAATTAAGAAAGTTATTATCTAGTAAATTATTTTTGTTATTTTCAAAAAATTGTTTAACAATCTTTGTTAAATTATGTAAGAATAACAAACTAATTATTATACTTAGAGGTGTTAAGCAGTGTTATGTAAAAATAAAATAAAATACTAATATTTTTAAATGTTATCTAACATAGTAGAATGGTTTAAGCTGGATAAATATAAAATCTAAATGTTTTGCGCTGAATTTGGCTGTAAGAAATGTTTATTAAAATTTCAAAAGTTTATTATCAGAGTGTTTTTAAGTTAGATGTGTTTATCCATTTTGCCTACTTTTATGAATATGATAATGTATTTTTTATTTACCTATCGTGTAATATTTTTTCGTCTCTTTTAAAAATAAAAATGTATTTTTGTATTATTTCAAATGTGTAATTAATTTAGTTATTATTATGCATACCTATACATTCATTAATATTAGATATTATATTGGAAAGAAGTTTGAATATTGAAGAACATTTTAAGATTTCGATTGTTAACATAAAAAAATGACTTTTAAATATACAATCTTCTGAAAGTTAATATGATCTATTACAGTGACATGCAGTGTTACAGTAAACTCTTCTTAATTTCTGCTTAACTTCAAAAGACCAATTTGTTATTCTATGTATTCTAAATTTTGATTTTCATTTTAGTTCTGTTTATAAAGGGCAAGAAATTTTTTTTATGAAATAATTTGTCATAAGAAGTAGTTAATTTTAATATAAATTAAAATTAATTGCAAAAATATCAGCTAATTTAAATTAAATATTTATTTCCCCATTCTGAGTAAAACAGGCTTTTACGATGCTCGGTATCAATTCCAGGAGAATATTTGCATTAGTAATGAGCGATAATATGACATTTGAAGGATAAACTAGCTTTAATATTTGATAGAAAACCTATTTCATAAATATGCAACATAATTTTAAATTTCCAAATGATCTTAGTTTTCTCCAAAATGTCATTGTGAAGTTGCAAAGGATAAAAAGCTGCTGTTATTTTTAATTAATTATAGGGGAGAGTGAATTTTAAATTATTGTTCTGTCAGACTAGTTTTTACCTTTTAGCAAAATAGAAGCTTTCGGTTTGACTGTATATAATATTAAAAGGAAGTACATAATATAATATATTTAACTAGTATAATATTTGTAATATAGAACTAAAACAAAAACATTTTTTACATATACAATAAAAATTATGCGACATTGTTTTTTTGTATCGAATGCGGGGCACTTTGATATAAGTCGTTAATCAATAAAATAGCAGATATATATATATATATATCCTTTATATATAATATGTTAATAAATAGATATAGCTATATATCGTGTATATATTATTCTTTACATACATCTGAATAGTTACGCCTACCCTACATCTGCATTGTTCCATCCCAATGTGAAAGAACATCTTCACATTTTTAATATAATATTTGGATTATTCGCAATCAAATTTCAACTTCCTCCAACAAAAAAATAAAAACATTCCGACCTACAAATTTACCATTCCCATTTCTAGCATAGCATATAAGCTGTTTGTTTTTTGGGAGATTCCATATCAAGAATTTTTAATTCAGAAATCCAATACGTTATCCACCTACGCGACGATCCTTTTTACTTTTAAAGATATTTTCGATAAAATGTGCAATATTTTTCGAAAATTGAGCATCTATACCGTAGAAGCATTTCTTTGGTGCTTCATTTAAAATGAGAAGATTAAATTGAGTAAATCATGCCATCTGCTGTTGGAAAAAGCGTTTTCTGACTTTTTGATGTTTAAAATGCAATACGCTTTTCGTTAACATTGAATTTATCGCTCTTGAAAAAAAACCCTCGGATACGATTCTGATTCATCAATACCACTGGATTCTCTTTTATTAAATCTTTGATGTATTTCCACATTTTCAGATACTCTGCACATGCAAGAAAAATCTGTCGTCTGAGTTTGCATAACAACTTTTTTTTTTGAATTAAAGTCTTGCAAAGAAATATAAAGATTATCTCAAAATGTTTACTTTTTGGATTGGAATTCTTTATCAGATAAAAAAAATATTTTTTAACATGCGAGTTTCTTTTGTTTGGATAGACTTTTGGAGAAAAACCATTTTCTTCTTTTGAAAAGCATTCGAGCTTAAAAATTCAAAACACTGCAAGGAATTTTTTTTTTTTTTTGTTTGTATGTTTGTCAAATAACATAAAAGGTTAATTTTTTTTCCAGTTTTTTTTTTTTTTTTAACTCTGATAAAAAGAATAAAATAATTTAAAACCTGTTGTTTTAAAACAAAACTTCCTTATTTCTTGTTAAAATACATGAAAAATATGAATATATTTTTAGAAGATAATTTTAAACAAAAAATTTTCTAATTTTTTTGGTGTTGAATGTACTTTTAAATATGTATTATAGAAATAATTGCTGCATATGTAAATCATATTCATAAATTTTGGGGTTTTGTTATTTAATGAACAATTCAAAAACATTCCCATTTCCTTTATTTTTTCCGAGTATATCAATTTCAATAAATTATTCATTTCAAAGCTTAATTAATATTACTTTGAATAAATGTATTTATATGCCACATTGCATATAAATGAATTATTATTTTGAATAATGTATTTAAAAAATAATAATTTTTTAAACCTGAATTTTGTATCTGAACCATTTGAACCACCTGATTAGTACAATTTTTTTTGAAATTAGTTTTCGAATAAATTTAAATAAAGTAGCAAAATATCTATTTCTTACAAGAGAATATCTTAAAATTTAAAAAAATAGAATTTGAAATTTGTTTGTTATAAAGAAATTGAATGTGAAAGAAAATTCATTCATAACGTAAGAAAAATTAATATTAAAAAAGCAGTTTTAATTTTTTTTTTTTTTAATTTTATAGCTCAGTTAATCTAATTAGATTCCTAAGTTACTAGTTTATAGTTTTAATTTCCATTTTTTATCAACAAAATACAGATCTTCATATTATTTTCTAGCCTCATAACAAAAAGTTTTGATCATACCAAAATTTGCCATGCGAAAAATAATTTAACCATGTACTTTAATTTACTCTTTTAAATTTAAAATAAATAATAAATTTTTGATTATTATAATAAATTTTAAATAAATTTTAATTAATAAATGTTTTTTTTTTTTTTCCAAAAAAATTTATGTTATTATTTTTTTTTAATTTTTTCATTATGTATTAAAAACATTAGCCATGATAGAATATGTGCCATGCTTTTTGATTTAATATATTAAGAAAATAAAATTTTTGTATAAAACTTGCAAGTTTTTCTTTAATAAAACCATGTTTTCAGTCATTAATAACAGAAAATTAATACCCAATATGTCGAATCAACATAAGGCAAATTAAAACGAATAAATTGTACTGAATTTTTGATATTTTTTGTAATATAAATTGATTTCAAATTTGAAAATAAAATAAAAAAAATAATCTATATTTCAAAAATAATAATTTAATCGCATTTGCAATCAATTTCTCAGTAGTGAAAAACCAAAAATTTGATTTTATTAATATTTAATTTTAAATATAAAAATGTACACAAAATTGCATCATGGTCGTTTTGTAGCAACATTATATAAATTGTTAAATGTTACATTTTACTATATATAGATACATATGTATAGAGAGAGAGAGAGAGAGAGACAGAAAGAAATTCCGACAATGGGAAGGAATTACAAGAATTTATGAAAATAATACAACATATTTATGTAAATGAAGTAAAGTAACATTTTTAAAATACGTAACAGCATGTAAAATGTGATAGAATTTTTTCTCAGTCTGAGCGTTGTAAAATGTATTAAAAAACATGAGTAAACATCTGATCGTAATCGCATCGATATCATTCTGCTGAGTGACTATCCATGCTTATTATACCTGTTCAGCAATATCAGACATACTCGTTAATTGACAAACCGCGAAAGAGACTGCCTTCCAGTAATGTCTCAGACACAGTCCAGTCACATTAATGTGACCACCACCTACTTTCGACGGCACTTTTTAGACTTTTTTAAGCTCTAGAGTCGGTATGGCTCAACATTCAAGTGAACACCTTCAGAAAGTGACTCTCTTCCCTGAAAGTCTCGCAGCGGTCCGCTCTGCCAAAGGTGGTTATTTTTTTGACAGATGGTCACATTAATGTGGCTGGACTGTGTACATATTCATTCTATGGTAGAATTGGTGATTGTAGTCGCCTTGATAGAGTGATAACATCTCTAAGGCCAAGGTCGTGTACTAGACTTCGAGCTGTCATGCTGAAACAGGATATAAATTTATTTTATGAATGGTATCACAATGAATTTGATCAAACCCTGATGCATCATTCTACATTTAAAGTCGCCAGAAACACAAAGTGAATTTTTTTTTGTCATATAAAATCCCTTCAAAACGTATAATGTTGGACTAGTGCCTGATCGTCTACAACAGAAAGTACTTGGCAAAAGTATTTTTGTATTTTTTCCTAGCACCCAACTACAACACCCAAAGAAAGTTTGCCGCATGTGAACGCAACTAAAATCGAATCTTCAGTCTGCTCTTTGCATGACTACGGAATAAATCAGGTCGAGAAGTAGGTGGTAAAATTTCAGTTCTGAAACAAAGAATCTTTACTGTTCGCACTGTTTCAGTTTAAATTTGTTCCTTCTTTCCATTTGATTGGCTATGACAGTCATCTAGATTAGTCGATCTTCAAATTTAAAAACATCCGGTCTAACCAGACCTCAGTATCTTGCATTATTGTCTACTTTGAAAATATCGCTGCCAACAATTGCACGCGGTTACGATATCTAATTTATTATTTCTACGATTTGGCTGAAGCAACCACCCACTCCCTGCTTTTACAATCAGAGCGTCAGTTTGGAATTTGAAGATTACACGTTTCATCTTTCTTTCTTAACTCCAACAAAAAAAAAAAACAAATTGCTGCTTGTATATTTATTGTGCCTCTTCCTAAAACAGAGATTGTGCTTTAGATTTAGTTTTGCTTGTTTATTCAATTCCTTCTATTAGCTCACACTCCCTATATATACACTCATGTCCATAAATTAAGGATAATGAAGTTCAGGCAAAGAAAGAGACAGAAGCAAAACAAATTTGACTTATTTGTAAAGTCTATTTATTAAACAAAAGGTAAAGAGCAAAAATATGCTATATGTTTGACATAATTAATAAAAATTGCGATTTTTACTTCCTGAGCAAATTTCAAAAAAGAACCTATTTACAAAAAACAGTATAACATGGTTAGTAAGATGGTTAATATGGAGTATGTTTCCCGGACGATGCAATACAGGCCTTACAATGCCTAGGCATGCTGAGTATCAAATTATCAATCTGATCTTGGGGAATATTACACCACTCATCAAGCAATGCCCTCCGAAGTTCCGGTTGACAGGTGGGAGGGGGTTGACGGGCTGCAATTCGTCGGCCAAGCATATCCACACATGCTCTATTGGATTCAAGTCCGGTGAGTATGCTGGTCAATCCATACGGGTGATATCCTCCAATTGAAGGCATTCGCCTACAATGTTTGCACGGTGAGGACGGGCGTTGTCATCCATAAACAGAAATTCAGCACCCATGGCGCCCCCGAAACAAACGTACATGTTGTTCCAGAATGACATCCCGATAGATGTGGCCTGTCATCGTTACACTCTGAACATGCAGATCAGTTCTGGAACCAAGAATAATTCCTTCCCAAATGAGCCATCCTGCACCACCGTAACGGTGTCGTTCAATGGTGCTCTCTCGGTGGTAACGGGTACCTGACGCTCTCCATATGAAAGTCCGGCGAGAATCAGACTGCAAACCAAACCTGACTCGTCGGAAAACATCACACAAGACCACTGTTGCGGTGTCCACAATGCATGCTCTTTTACTCCAGGTTAATCGCAGGCGACAGTGAGTTGCGGTAAGTGGAACACATCTGACAGGCCTACGAGCATATAGACCAATGTGCCCTAAGCGTCTGTACACGGTCTGCCTTGAAACTGTCGTACCGGTAGCAGAAGAGAGCTGACGAGACAGGTCTGATGCTGTGCTCCGTCTGTTTCTTTTGGCAGTAACTGCTAAATACCGGTCCTCATTCGGCGTTGTAACTCCGGGGGTGACCTGTGCTGTAACATCTACCACATTACCATCATCTTGGAATCGTTGCCAAAGCCTGGAAATGACACTCTGGGCGATTCCAAGTTCCTCGGATACTTAGCTGGGTACGTCCGCATTCCAGTCGTCCGATAATTCTACCACGTAAAAAATCATCCTTCCTTTGTGCCATAACTACGAGGTTATTGCACTGAAAGGCTTTTAAAGCGCTTGTGAACAATTTTACTTCTTTGCCACCATTCTTATATACCCCTCTCTTACACTCTCGTCATTGTGACGTACTATCCGCGCCATCTGGTGGTTTCCTGTAATTTGCATATTCTTCTTAAAGATGTGTATGATAATTCTACATGTGAAATTTTTATTTTAGAAAGAAACTAGAAGCAAAGTTTCCAACATTTACAGTTTTACCTAATTATAAAGCGAACAAATTCAATAACATAATAATGAAATTATATTGAACAAAATGTAATAATTATGAGCATAAATAAAATGTTTATATTTTTCTTATTAAATATTTCATTTATTTTTTTAGTCAAGAAAGGTTCGACATTGCAAGTAATTAATTTTAAATGAATTTATTTGCCATATTAAAATTTTCTTTCAATCTGACTCTGCAAATTTTAAAATGTATTTATTAAAATTGTTCAAAAATATTATATTTTCATCTGCGTATAACAATATTATTTATTTTTCGCTTAATTTTAAATGTTATGAATCGCGTGTAAAAATAAAAGTACTTTTATCAGATAATTATATCACTCATACGCTAATATTAATCTTCTTTAAGAAAATACTTTTATTAACAAAGTAGAATTAAAAAGCTAAGTTTAATCTTAAAAAAAGCAATTTTAATAAGAGGATTTTGTCACCAATTTTCATAAAAGTATTATATTAAATCTTTTATAAATAAGCAACTTATTTTTTATGAATAGTGGAACTCAGATTACATTCTTCCAAAGCGATGGAAAAAAATGATTAATATATTGATAATAGCTTCTAATGTTGAAAATAGAAAGTTTCCAGCATTATGAGGATTAGGAATTATTGGCTAAAATGAAGCTTAAAAAGTAAGAAAAGATCATGTAAAATGAAAATTACAAAAATATAGCGAAAAGTTAGAAACATTTATGTTATAGAAAGTCTAGAAAACATTTTGCCATATTTTTGAAAAAAATTAATAAAGACATGGATGAAAATTTAAAGTTTTTATATATTGTTCGTTTTTAGGTTTTAATGAATTATCAAATTTCTAACTTATTTTGGCAATTTCATATTTTATTTTTTAATTAACTATTTCTTCTCAAATAAAACTATGCTGGTAATAAAGATAAATACAAAAACCATTGTGAAATTTCTATTAATTGAATTTAATGATATTTGAAAGAGAATAGCTCATCTCTAAGGTAATTAGGGATTAATTTTCTATCTTGTAAGAACACACAATAAAAACATACAAATCTGAGTTTGGAGTGTGATCAATTCCATTATTTAGTATGATTATATCTAATAACTACGAAAGCTAAGAATGGTGGTGATTCTGAACACAATTGACTATCATTTAAAAACTATCTCGTTAGAGTAAATAATCTGAAGGTTTGCAGGGGGAGAGTTAAGAGACAGCAATAAGTTCCCTTTGAGTCTTCAAAAATGTGCTCAACAGGGTTCAAGTCTAGAGACTATGTTGACCAAACAATGCTGAACTTTTTAAAACTTCCTTTTAACCCTTCTGACGAAAGTAATACTTTGTATGGTATTAAATTATCTTGTAGGATAGAGGGATCATCGACTGCCTCAGAGAATGTACATGAATAGTTTTTATTGTTTCTATTAGCTATGCAGTTACTGTACCTCTTGTGACGATATATAAATCATTGATACCATCCGATCATGCTTACGCCAGACATGCAAAGCTGTTTCTCTCATTCACATAACTGAAATAATAACTGGTTCCTTACTAACGCCACCTAAACAGTCTACTTGAGTCATTTTGGAAACGAGGAGTGATCAATAAAGACAACAGACCTGAAATGATTTGAATTACAGTTGACATTTGTGATTATCTAACTAAACATGTAATTTTGGTGGATTGGTGTAAGGGATATACTATATGATAGACGTTTTGCACATAACTGTCATTCCCTTGCATAGTTTATCTTCATACCAGAGAGGTGGATAGGTATAGAAGATCAGTCAGGTTTTATAGTTAGCTGAAAAAAAGCAGCCATCTGTGCACTTGTATCTCTAGATCTTCCTCGGTTGTACCTACTAAAAAGTTGATTTGCTTCTTAGAAATTAATTTCTAGTCTACGAATTTACATAAAGGCTTATTTTCAACCCTCTTGCTACATAAGAGTGAATGTGGTCCACTTCTATTAAGCCAGTGAGTTAATCGTAAACTTAATCGACATCGAGTAGTCATTTCTGGAATATAGATAAATTTCATTTCGTAGTCTCTACTTGTAGACATTGAAAACACTTTTAAAGCATGTTTTCCACTTACATGTTGAATAACGTCAAACGATCGCAGCACTACGAATTCCATATGACATATTGTTACAGATTTTTATGTATACTGTGAAATATTTAAGAATTTTTTTTTTTTTTTTTTTTGGCGTGTAATCACAATATTTCATTTTTGCTTACTTTTTGGAAACTAGTATATTTATATGTCTTATTGTATATAATAATATTAAAATATTATTTTTTTTTAAATATCATTTTCTAAAATTTCGCAAATAAAAATATATATTGAATTTATGATTTTCAAATCACGTTTTAGTAAAATATTTAACATGAAATGAAAAAAAATGTTTGATATTTTTTCTTCTTTTGTAAATAAATTAAATTAATTTTCATACTGCATAAAAAATTTTAGATGACATTTTTTTTTTAATATTGGTTTCAGTAAAAGGAATCTTTAATTCGTAAAACAAATGAATATTTAATTTTTAAAAATATTTTTCTAGTAGTCTCTCGACAAAACTTCAGATTTTTTTGGCTTTAAAGTTTGTATTTATAAAAAAAAATTATAATTATTTTAAGAAACTGGTTTTAGGATTAAATCTTTTTTTTTTATTAAGAACTTTTTGTTCCTTTTTTGGCCTTTTTACAACTAATGATATGAAATTCTAAAACATTCAAATTCATACATTCTAAGAAATGCCGAATAGCTTCTTGAAGCAGAGAATTTTAATCGCCCAAGGTTTTATTCTACTTCTGCATGTAATTCTATTGGCTCAAGGGAATTCAAATGCATTGAGGAAATAAGTTTTTTAATGTATACCTTGCAAATTCCCTGCCATAAGCAAAAATACGTCGAAAAAAACCATCCTTGCTCATCAGTAAAAAGTGCATTAAATAACAATTCAAAGTACCATTGTGGAAACTCGTTCTCTTTCTTTTTCAATTGTCTTATCCTTTTATAAAAGCCAGATTAACTCTACTATGACCAACGGCATTTTTTTAAGTCTAAACATATTTTCCGTTATAATTGAATGAAACTGAATTGACTTATTTTTCTTTTTTTAATTTTCATTTCTTGTATTAGGATTTCTTATAAAATAGCAATTTTTTTATACTTAATTTTAAAATTTTACGTCACACTTATATAAAAAGAAATGAACAGATACGCATAAGTAATTTTTAACCTAAAACTAGAAATTTTAAAAATATTCAGAAAAGGTTTATATTATTTATTGAATTCGTTATTTAAATGAATTAAGTCCTTATTATTAGGTTTTTTTTCAAGGCATTTTTTAAAACTGAATGAATTCCTTTTGCTCAAAAGGAAGTGTTGCTTCTGAATGTCGAAGCACAATTGACTAGCGCTCTGGCCATTGGTACCGCAGGCTTCAGGTTCGAATCTTGGTATTGGCATGGATGTTTGTTAGTGGTTCGGAATCCGCATTGAACTGTAGGTTCTGGTCTAATTAGCCCAAAGTGTGCACAAAATGACCATAGAGCAAAAAGTCAAACCAATCTGAATACCGATTACATTGACCAGAAAATATTTACAACTAAAACTACAGATGTAAAGTAGATTAAGTGTTACAAAATGAAAATAACTGCTTGTGAATTACACCTACATTTTGCCACCAAAATTTAAGTTGGAAGCTCAAACTGTGCTCGTCTCTTCCTAGAACCCAAAAGAAGGTTTTAATGGCCTACGGATTTACAGTTCCCATCCTGGTCTAGATTTAAAAATTGTTTGCTCGACATCAATTGCCGGATTTTTAATTCGAAGCCCAACATGTTATCAATTATGCTACTACACTTCTATTGGAAAAATGTTTTAATAAGAGCACACACAAAATTTATATAATTAGGAATTATTTGAAGCCAAATTGCATAAATATTTATGAGGAATTCTTATGGGTTGTTCGAAATTTTGAAGGATATCATGTCTGCGTTCAAAGTTTAATTTTATCAATAATGCACATCTTTTAGAACATAAGGATTATATTGAGATATTATGAAATAATCTTACTCAAATAGTAATATCCATTGATAAGGATGATATCCTTAAAATAGTCCACTAGTCCTCACTTAACTAAACTGGAACTTAAATTTAACTATTTAAATTAATTTCCTATAAGCCCAACCTCAAATGAGTTGCCTCCTAAAATGAATTTTAACTTAATTAACTTAAATTTTAACAAATTAATTAATTAATTAAAAAATGCATTATAAATTACAAAAAAATATGTGACAGCGCTTCTATTTTTTTAAAAAAAAAAAAAAATGTTTTCCTGTATCATGTTTGTTGTTTGTTTTAACATGTCAAGAACTTTGACCTGAATCATTTGCCATTAGGATGGCAAGAAGGTAGCAATTACTAAATGTAAGCATTGGAGAGGGGAATCACTTCTACACCCAAACAATTTATCACCTCAATAGTGATCAATTATTTAAAGGAATTCGCAGAATCGTCTTCACCCTACGGATTTAGAGTGTCTATTCCTAGCATAAACTTTAAAAAAAAAAAACAACAACAACTTAAAAACAGCTTTTTTTTTTAAATGCTCTTGTGAATTTTTTTCTTATTTACTTTTATTTCAATTCCTTCTATTAGCTCACACTCTCCCCTATATATATCTTGTTCAAATTTTCAATGGTTCATAAAATACTTTTTATTAATCCACTCAACTTCAAATACATTTTTTTGAACTTGTAGTGGAGGACACTGGATGTTAATACAGTTTTTTCAAATATTAATTAAGTTATTAAATTTAATTAATTAATTTTTTTTTTTTTTTTTTAGATTTAAGTTGCATGTGTCTACCAATAGATGGTGCCAAATAAACTTAAAAAAATGAAAGAAAATTATTTATAAAGAACTTTCTGAAATATACTGACAAAAAGTAGGAATTGACTTTAAATTTTTTTATATTACTTGTTTTATTAATAATATATTCAATATTTATCTGTAATTGAAAATCCACATGACGTTTATTTCACTGTAAATAATCAACATTGTTATCAGATTATAAAAAGAAATATTTTAAATATTGTATTTAAAGAAATATATCAAATTTAAGAAAGTAGTTGGTCAGTTATTACTTGTATGTTTTAAAAATAAATAAATACTCATCTGAATGAAACCTTGAAAACGAAGGAGTTTCTCAGTCTTTTAAAAATACCAGAATGAAGTGCTTGATACATGGAAATTCACTTAACAGTTGAAATAACTCTTTTTTCCTATAAAATAATTTTGCTTTGCTTAGCTATACATACTGCTGCAATTTTTCAGTAAATTAAAGGGAGAAAACGATGATGGTTCATTTCTTTACAGCCAAAAAATGTTTTGTCGATCTTGATTCTTGTTTAAAATACTTTAAAAGGAAGCTGAGGTAAAGCTCTTAAATATTTTTATGCGGAATACAGTATGAAAATAAAACTGGAATTTCTGTTGAATATATTATTGAATTACCACAAAATGATTTAGACTTTCATAAAATTCCTTTGATTTAGAAAAGAAAATTGAAATAAAAAAGTAATTTTAAGATCGTTTGAATAACAATTATGTGGTTTTATTCTTTTTTCAACCTCCGATAGTGTGAATAAATAACACGTGGGCTGAAACGTGGACATAGATTCTACTAGTATTTTCCATATGATTTTCTTAGCCCCTAACCTTCAAAAGACAGCTGTCAAATTTATACACGTGTTTTTGAAGGACTAACTAAAAATCATATGGATTTAATACTAGTACATCTATGTGTCTGATGAACTTTTCAGTTCACTTGGACTTTTTCAGTTCACTCCTGTGCCTACTTAACTATTAAATATATTTTGCCAAGTTCAAAACACAAATTGAAACTGAGCTTCATGCCCGTTAACATGGCCACGAAGATAGAGAAGATGCAATTTTCACGACTTCATCCTTTGGCTACAGGCTGATGGGAATAGTATAGAGGAAATTTTTATCTTTAATAACAAAATGCCTTTTAGCTGGAATTCTTTTGATCCATAACTGCACATGACAGCATACTGGTGTATTAACAAAGCAGTTTCTTTCAAAATTTCAATGGGAAGTATTTGGTCATCTGGCGTACAGTCCAAACCTGCTGCCTATTTCAAGAGATAAAAAAGAAAATAACGCTTCGGCCACCAAGAGCTTCAAGACGCAATAGAAACTTGTTTGAGTAAGAAAATGTTGTTGGAAAACTTTCACATAAGTTTGACAAATATTTCAATATGATTTACGATGATTATATGGAAGTCTTCACCCTGGTATTTAATTTTGCCCCATCCGAAATATTCCTCGCATATAATTTTATATAACTTTGTATAGCATAAATTACGTTTCTTTACATTTAAAAAGAATTTACGTATATAGAAATTTTTACATCATCCGAAATATGCTTCTGTATAGAATTTTCATAAATGTATAAAAATTTATAAATTCAATATTTATTATTCATCTATCAGAAAAATAAAAGGTTTATTTTTAATGTAATTTCAAATCTTGTTAAAGACTAATTTAATGTTTTTACACTTATTTAGAGCTTTAAAATAAATTAATTGTTGAAATTTAGCTGAATTAGCTTCAATTTTGTTTTTAATTTTGTAATATTAAAAAAATGTTTATAAGAAATATGTTGTAATTTAGTAAAAATTAATGAATAGTTATATTTAAAAATGGATGTAAAAATACACACACACACAAATATAAAATATATATATACACTGAATGACAAAAGTCATGGATAGCAATATGCAAATTTTCAAATGGCAGTAGCATCGCGTAGAACAGGTATAAATGCGCAGAGCTTTCATTTCTGTTCAAGTTATTCATGTGAAGAGGTTTTGACGTGATGATGACCGCACGAAATTAACAGACTTTGAACGCGGAATGTTAGTTGGAGCAAATGGGTCAATGCCATTTCGGAAATCGTTAGGGGAATTCAACATTCCCAGATCCACTGTGTCAAGAGTGTGCCGAGAGTATGAAATTTCAGGCATAACATCCCACCAAAGCGCAGTGGTCGACCGCCTGCACTTAACGACCGAGACCGGCGACGTCTGCAAAGAGTCGTAAATAACAGTAGCAACACTGCGTCAAATCAGAAATCAATGTGGGACGTACAAGGGACTTGTCTGTTAGAACTGTGCGGAGAAATTTCCAGCAGAAGACCGACTCGAGTTTACTGACAGAACGACATATTGCAGCGACTCTCGTTGACACGTGAGCATATCGGTTGGTCCCTAGATAAATGGAAAACCGTGCCTGATCCGATGAGTCAAGTTGGTAAGAGCTGATTCGTTGCAGACCCCACGAAGCCATGGACTCAAACGGTCAGCAAGGCACTGTTCAAGCTTGGTGGCTTCGTAATGGTGTGGGCTGTTTTCATGGCATGGACTTGGTCCTCTGGTGCGACTGGACCGAACATTGACTGGAAATGCTTATGTTCAGCTACTTGGAGATCACTTGCAGCCATTCATGGACTTCATGTACCCAAACAACGATGGGATTTTTATGGATGACAATGCGCCATGTCACCGGGCCACAACTGTTCGAGATTGGTTTGAAGAACATTCTGGACAATTCCAACGAATGATCTGGCCACCCTAGATCGCCCGACCTGAATCCCCATCGAGCATTTATGGACATCATCGAGAGGTCTGTTCGTGCCCAAAATCCTGCACCATCAACGCTTTACAATTATGGACTCTATCGAGACAGCATGGCTCAATATTCCTGCAGAAGACTTCCAACGACTTGTTGAGTCCATGCCACGTCGAGTTGCTACACTTCGCCGGGCGAAAGGAGGGCGACACGATATTAAGAGGTATATGACTTTTGTCACTTCCAATGTATATATAAATCAGTAAATGTTTTTTAAATTTGATTTAATAATGATACAGCAATAATAATCAAAAGTTTATTGTAGGGAAAATTCGACAAAATGTATATATTTGTCTGTGGGCATAGGAACCATGACCAACACTAATTGTTTCCAAAGAAGGAACTAATTATTGGCACAACATGACATTCGTTCAGGTCTCATACTTTTTTCCGAACATACCCAGTGTCGAGGGCCTCATCGCATGAAATTATGCAGCCATGTAACTCTGCGACCTGTTCGACTAGCATAGTCCTATTGACCTGTTCGTCTCCAATGGTTACAGCATATCAATACTGGATTCTGTGTGACTATTGGAATGTGCTACGGGCAGACAAATGTGTCTGCTTGTATTCCAATTACTTAAGTTACCAAATCAAAAGGAGAGTCAGAAGAGATGCACTGTGTAAAATGTATTTAGAAATCAAAGTAGTTTTTGGTGTAAATGCATACTCAAATAAAATACACAGTCCAGTCACATTAATGTGACCACCACCTAATTTTGACGTCAACGTGAAATAACCAATCACAAACCATCAAGTGGCAGCACATTGCAGTGGAGTGAATATAAAGAATTCCTACTTAATACCCCTTAAAATTCCACATTCCACTTAAAGCCAGAATATACAATAGTGTATGCATTATATACAAGAGTGTATACAAGAGTGTATACAAGAGTATGAATACAAGAGTGTATATTCAAGAGTGTATACAAGAAGAATATACAAGAGTGTATATTCTGGCTTTTGACAGGTGGTCACATTAATGTGACTGGACTGTGCATATGGCTACTGTTCACTTCCTGGCAGACAACGTCGTTATATGCGGACATTTTGCATCTAGTAGGCCTTTTCATGAAGCCTGTTTACCAAGATATATCACAATCACATCAGGCTGTTTTATAGAATATGAAGAAATATGTTGTAAGCCTCCCTCATATCTGTTTGGGTTAGTTAATTTCACTGATTTCATTCTTGACAAGTATTAAGACGCTTTAGAATCTTATGTCGGAGCACCTGCAATCACTAAGGAAATAGACGGCCAGATTTGATAATCGAGTGATCGAAAATTATTGCCTATGTTACATCGCCTCATGCTGACAGCATGCTCAGTAAGATCAAAGTTATGATGAGTACATATAATGATGAAATTCAATATTAAATCTAATAAGAGTATAATCTAATAAAGTATTTTTCTCATCAAAAGTACTAATGTTTTATTAGAGAATTTTTTTTTTTTAAATAGACTCTCCTTTTCACCAATTTTCTTTTTTGATAATTAAAAATATTCTTACTAATGATTTTGAAGTTCATAGTTTTCATTTAATATTTTAATTTTTTCAACCTTTTTATAATCTGTTTTTATTTTTGTTATTTTAGTTTAAATCTACTTATTTAAGTAATATTCGCATTATACTGTCTTTTTATGTATTTATGATTTCGCATGTTTTTTACATTTTTTTTTTTTATACAACAATTATAGTGAAAAATAAATGATTTTTTTTCAAATTTTTGTTTGCGTTATGGTATGAGATAGATATTATAATAAGTATTCTTGAAAAATTTTTAATTTGAATTTTTACAATTTTAAAAAGGTTTCTCCAATAATATGTTTAAAAACCGATTTTTATCATTAATTGTTTGAATTTATCCTGCATAACACTTAGTCATGCTTGCTAGTAAGCATTAAATCGTTTTTTCAGTTACACATTCTTTTTTAAATTATTATCAGTTGTATGCAATTCAATACATTTTAAATAAAAAGATTATGAAGCACACATTTTTGTACTAAAAAGTAAGATTTATTGTTATTTTGAGATTGAATAAACATTGAATGCTACGGTTGATAAAAAAAATTGTTAATTAACATGGTAAGCTTATAATGTAGTGCTTTAATGATTGTAATTTGCTGACAACACAATATACGTCTTGGTTCTCGAGGGGTATAAAGACGATAAATTTGCAAACTGGAAAGATTCCAAATTGTGATAGCAACAGAGGCCAAAATTAGTTTACTAAATTAGTATTTTAATTTCACAGAGATCAATAAATATTTTAGCCAATGAGTCAACACTAAATTTCTAATGGATACATTACATCAACATTTATTGGATAATTTTTCAATACAAAAAAAAAGTTATGAAAACATTCTTTAAGTTTTTTTTCTTCATAGTAAGAATGTTTTAGCTTTTTTTTGGAAAATTATTTTCCTTGCAGAAGTTAACCCCGTATACAAATTGAATTCCTTAAGGAGTTTTGGATTGGTAAATATTAGTTCTAATTCATAATAAAATTAAACATTTGAATATATTAATAGTAATCAAATAGGAAAGTAGATAACCTTTTTTTTACCAGCTAAAACTTTTGAAGTATGAAATAATTTTACTTTAAGATTTTATCAAAATGTTTTCATTAATTGGAAATGAACATTTTAGGCATTTTACATTACTTGTAAACAAAAACGTATGTATAAATTAGCTGTGATAAAATTATACAAGATTAAAAAAAATTTATTATTGACAATTCAGTAAACAAATAATTTTCTTTAAGTATATATATATCGTTCTAAACATGAATTATAAAATTTTGAAACACATTAACATACAAAAGAAATTTGATGAATTTATTGTAGTATTTTATTTAGAACTTCGTGAGATATTATGCTACATTGTTTAATAAAAAATACTTTTCATTTTTAAATGGTAACCACTATACTTCATAGTTCATAAATATACCTTATAATTTTAATTTTAATGTTTTAATTGTTGTTTCGCTGTAAAAATATTTACAGTAAAACAACAGTAAATCTTCACATTAAGCAGAATTTTTTAGATTATAATCATCATCAACAAATTATAATCATCTTGTAATTGATGTTTTTAATCACAAGGAGATTCTATGGCGATTGTAGCGACATGTATACTCAACTCAAATCAACAATCAGTTTACTTTATCTCATACACAACAAGCAAATGAAAATCAGTTTCCCCTCAAAGTCTTCCTGAAACACCATGTATATATAATTATAATGTACAGCAAAAAAGATATGTAAATGTAAGGTTATGACAAATTTATATATTATATGTTAACATTTTCTCTAAAATGCTTTGGAAATATATCCCTGAAACAATTCTTTGTATTTCTTTTTAACAGAACTGAAGAAATATAATCTCGTATGATGTTTTTTTTTGCAGCTGGCAAAATAATTGATTATATCTGCCAATAAGCATATAATAAAGTTAAAAAAATGCGCATTTTATTGGAAAACTTATAAAAATAATGTGAATTACGTACACTCAATTATATGCATAGTATAAACTACTTACAGCTGTGTGTAAAATATTAACAGTAATAAAGATCATTTTAATGTTTTTAAGTATATTTTAAGAAAATTTTTTTTTTTATTTCTGTTATGTGTCAAACTAATTTTATATTAAATCAGAAATCAACTTACTTCTAATTTAAAAAAAAAAATATACCAGTAATTTTATTAAAAAATGATTCATTAAATTATTATTTAAGAATATTTAAATCTTAAAATATGGTATTTTTAATAATCTTGTATAAAAAAAAAAAATTAATTGTATAACTCAATTATTTTTCAAAAAAAAAAAAAATTACATATTTTTAAAATACGAAAATCTAGTAAATGCACATAAAAAAAAAATTTATTTAACAATTAAAATTAATAGTTTAAAATAAATATTTTAATTTAGTTTAATTTTAAATTCGAAAAGTCAATTTTCTCCCAAAGTCAAAAATCTTTAATCAAATTAAAAATAATAACAATAAGTCACATACAAATAAATCATCATCATAATCGAAAATCAAAAAAGCCGTTAAATCGAAAAGTCAAGGCCGAAATCTGCCTACTGTAGATTTCTAGACAGCAGATGTTTTTTTTTTTTTATGGGTTAGAGTTGTCAACGCTCTGCAGCCATATTAGACCGGGACATGCGGTTTAGAGTGGATTCCGAACCACTACAAACACCGAACCCGAAACCTGAGGCATCGAGTGCCAGACACTCAGCTAAATATATACAAATAATAATACATCTATATACAAATAATCAAGCTGAATAAATATAAAAACTCTCAGGTTCTTTAATAGAAAAATTTTCAGTAAGTAGTTAATTAATCATATTAATTTAATTCCTTCTATTAGCTCACACTCTCCCTATATATATCTTGATTAAATTTTCAATCGTTAATAAAATACCTTTTATTAATCCGCTCAAGTTCAAGTACATTTTTTTGAACTTGTAGTGGATGACACTGCATGTTAACACAGTTTTTTCAAATATTAATTCAGTAATTAAATTGAATTAATTAATTTTAGTTTTTTTTTAGATTTAAGTAGAATATATCTACCAATAGATGGCACCAGACAAACTTAAAAAATGAATGAAAATTATTTATAAAAGATTTTTCTATAAATATCGTGAAAAAAAAAATAGGAATTGACTTAATTTTTTTTTTATTTTACTTGTTAACTTTGTAGATCGATTATACAGCATCATAAATTTATGTCCTTCGAGATATTTCCAACGATATCATTTTTGTGAAAATTTTTGATCATCACGACAGTTTTTAGGATGTCTCGTGTTTTGCCAGAGGAGAGGGATAGCGACTGTACATTTTGAACTTTACAAAAGAACAATGAAAACTCATCCCAATGTTTCGTATTGCTTTCGACGTTTCTGTACGAACATTTTTTCTTTTTCGTGTCGTATTCGCGAGGTGCTTTAAATAAAAATGCTGATTCCGTAATTTGTCTTGACGCTTTGAGATGTATCCAAATGCT
This sequence comes from Caerostris extrusa, assembly GCA_021605095.1. Lineage (NCBI taxonomy): Eukaryota > Metazoa > Arthropoda > Arachnida > Araneae > Araneidae > Caerostris > Caerostris extrusa. The sequence continues at coordinate 46,204 of BPLR01003473.1, forward strand.
TTCTAAAATACGACATTTAAAAGAATTTGACAAAATTAAAAAATGAAACCTTTATAAAGGAGCTACTCTAAACTCAAAATTCTTGAATTCATTGCTTATGACGGCTTACAAATTCCTTTTAAAACACAAGAATCATTGCTTGTACTTTCTAACAACCAAAAGAATATAAATAAGAAGAATAAATTTGAAAAATAATGAAATTGATAAAACTTCAGATCGAATAGATCATAATATTTTAACAGTGGGGCGATGGCTAGAACATATGAAGTACAACTAGTACTTGAAATAAAAAGTGAAGAAATAATAATTCCAGAAAGAAAACTTGGAGTATCCCGTAGCTTGCAGGGTTACGAGACTTTTCGTAGAAATTGAAGTATCGTTGTTGTCTTATAATAAGCATCCTCTGACATATCAAATATCCAAGTGTAAGAAAGAACTTTATATCCAAAAGTGCTTTGCAGTTTATTTCATGCTTTACATATTTTATGCATTGAAACAAAATGTGTTCAATTGTTTCCGTTGTTTTGCAGATCATGCATAATGGAGATGATGTCTGGCCAAATCTATGGAGTTTAGAATTACTAGGATATGTTTTTGTGCGAAACTTGGATATGAGAATGTTTTCTTTTCGATGGTTAAAAAGTCTATGAGAAGGTTTAATATTATTCAAATGATTGAATTCAGAGCATATTTGTAACCTATCCACTGTTCTGTTGTTTTTATCTGAGCTTTCTTTTTTGCTGAAATATGAGATGTTCCGGTGATATCCAATGAAATATTATTGTATCTACTGCAGAATTTTGTGTGAAAATTGGCTAGTTATTCTCTGTAATACCAACGTGTCCTGGGGATCATTTGATGGATAAAATGCTATTGCAAAGATCTTGAAGTTAACTGCCAAGGGATCGGATGTACAATTGGAATTGATATTGCAATTCTGATTGACTGAATCTGCGGGGATAATATTTTTTATGAGATGAAATAACATAAGTTGAAAAGGTTAAAAGAAGTACAAAAGCTTGAACTGTGTGAATACTGTTGTAATTTGAAATCTGACCTAATGGAGACTCTTGTGAAAAGAAATTGATAACTTTTATTGAATGTTTAAGTTCTTTCTTAGATGCGTCAGAGGCTAACTTGATGATGTTTTGTTTGAAAAGTAAGTCATTAAGAGGAAATGCGACTTTAGAATTTAAACTAACAAGGAGGAAAATTAGGAATTAAATTGGAAGGTTGAGTGTTTAAATTGTCCAAACGATTTGCAAAAAAAAATATTGAAGAGAAATGGGACGTTCCAACCTTGGGGTTTTATTTCCCGAGCAAAGATAAATGGTGAGTGTAGAAGAGGTATCAAAAATAAATATGCTTGAGAAAAAAAAGAGCTCTGCCAGCATATACAACCTCTGAAACAAAGAAAGTTGACCGGATTCTTTTATTAAATTAGGGATCCGTCTCGACCTCGGAAGATCTATTGCAAATCGTAAAGCAAGATGATATAAAGTGTTTAGTGTTTTTAGTGTTTGGCTGGATGAGATAAAGATAGGAGCTCCATATTCCAGTAAATTACGTGGAATCTGTTAGTTGAATAAAATGCCAGGAACGACAACCCCAGGAATTAGCCGCAATTGCTTTAAGATTGTTCAACTTTTTAGTTACTTTCCTTTTAAGATACAGGAAATTTTGTTGAAAAGAGAGATTTTAGAGAAGATTATGCTTAAATACGGGTATGTTATTTCCAGGGGATATAGACATTGGAAATTTGTAGACGTTGAGCTGGCTGTTGTTTTTTATTAGAAAAATTCACAGCTGCACACTTTTCAAGTTGAAGGGTAAATTTCCAATTTTTGCGAAGTTGAACGATTTCATGAAGGGTTATTTAAAGATTATTAAACACTTTTTCAAGAGTTTTATCACTGCTAAAAAGAAAGATGTCATCTACATAAAAGAACATTGTGTATAATCAGGAATCAGGAATGATCTCGAAAAATTTCTCTCATATAGATTGTAAAAGAAAAGTACTGAGAACACTTCCATGTTGTACGCCACAAGTAGAAAGTAATCTCATAGACTCAGAGTTTCTCCATTTAACGTGAAAATTTCTGCTATTAACGAAATTATTAATCCACTTTGCAGCAGTGGCCTTAATGCTAACCTGTAAGATTTTATAAATAAGTCCATCGCTCCAAACTGAGTCATAAACAAAGGAAATGTTTAATTTTATGAAAAACAAAAAGTTTTTGGCATTTTTTGCTTCAACTATTTTGTGTTGTACGAGCGATAACGAATACATACAATTCCCGAAAGGAATACATCCAGAATGATTAAGATGAATTTGTCATGAACTCTAAAATTTATTCCCTTGAGTACAATAAGTTCAAAGATTTTACTGAAGTCAAAGCTATTGGGCAATATGAGGTATGGGAAGTGCTATCTTTACCAGGTTTAAGGATGTATACCATTTTTCTATTAATAATTCCTGAGGAATAACACCAGTGAACCATATACTATTAAAGATATGAAATAGCTGTTGAAGATGGGGACCAGGACAAATTTTAATCATTTTGCAAGAATATTATCATTTCAGGAGAAATATTGAGAGCAGCGCAAATTGTTTATTTTAGCTCGCTAGAAGTAATAGATCTATTGCAATGCTAGTTGAAATCATTGGAAAGATCAAACGGAATAAACTAATGGTCGATAGATTTGTTGAAATGAGAAGCTAACATAGTAGCTTGTTGAGTCGGATCTATAATAACCAGATTAGTACTTGTATGGAAAAGATCTTATTGCTGACCGCCTTATTGTCTCTATTAAGAATTGCTTTTAATAACTTTTTTATTTATTTTGCCATTATTACCGGTATAGGAACAAACAGAATCTCATTTTCATTTCTTAATATCAGAAATGTAGCGACGAAGTTTGGCAAACATTTTCTTGTAAAAATCCAGAGGCCGCGAGAAAACTGGGATCGCCCTTGGTACAAAAGTTTGCGTTCTTGTCGTAAAAGTTATTGCATTTAATATCCCACCAAAGGAATGTTTGGTAGCGAGAGATTTCACAGTGATTTTTTATTATTAAGGAGAGCATCTGACAAGAAAGAATGTAAGTCGAAATATGATGTAAAAGTGCGATCGAGATTCTGCCGTTCATAAAGGAGAAGATGAACTGTAGACCATAAAATGATCGATCTGCAAGTTTTTTGTGAAGAAAAAATTGAAGGGTTCACTCTATTGAAAGGTGATCCCTGTCAAAAGGATCAGAGTGAATAAAGTAAGATAAATTTGGATAAATATCAGCACTGAAAATGGAAAGATCAATAAGTGTGGTAGAATTTGACTAATATGAATGATATTGTAGTTATTAATAATATTTAAATTATTCTGAAGAATCAAGTTGATCAGAGTTTCGGAACAATTAGTATAAGAGGTGAATCCAAGAATAGAACGATAAGATAAGCACAAAAATTATTTGATTATGTTGGGAAACCGTTTTGCTCCATACAGATATTAATGGATCAAAATGGATAAATCAGCATAAATCATCTTTTAAAATTTTAAAATGATAAAATTTAAACAAATATTTATATATATAGTTGCGCTTTTAGAGAAGATTTGTTAACATTATTTAAGAACAATCTTTCCCATTTAAGAAAAGTTATCAGTAAATGTGATTTGTCAATTGATTTATTGGTAAATTCATTTAAAATGGGACAGTTAGTTTTATCATTCAAACTCGATCTCAATTTTTTTACCTAACTCTCAACCTTTATTATTTCAAAATATGGAGCAGCAGTAGTAGTCTTCTAGATAGCATACTGATTTACTGAGCTGAATGAACTCAAATCCACCATGAAAAGCCGAACAAAACCCTTCAGACGCAATGTTTCAGGTTGTTCGTTCCATATTATACTTTTTATATTATATTCCATATTATTCTATACAAAAATCTATTCGATATCTACTGAAATAGCGATTGATGTCAGGTCAAAATACTTGGCATTCGAAAACAACAACACTTTAATTTTATTTAGAGGGAATAAGAGAATAATTTTAATGTTTATTTAAATACATATATAATAAACAAAAGATATATTTAGATCATTCAGAAACAGAATATTGACTAAATGATTAATAATCAAACGGGATCTTTTATGATAGAGACATTCACATTATAAAAGAAGATAAATTTATTTTGCATGAATCTTTCCATAAGTTTCGTCTGATTTTCATAAAATATATTTTATTATGTGGCTATTTATTGTTAAAGTAAATTTTTATCTTATTTACATTATTGATTCGAGGCTACGTTGGAAATAATTCAATTTTCTAAACACAAAAACCTTCGTGGAAAAAATGGAAGGATCTAACAAGTGATATTTTTTTCTATTCAATAGATACATCCATAAAAGTGTGATTCTTCAAATTCCACTTGTGTGATATTTTTTTTTTGGAACTAAAAGCCTTTTAATGGAAGAAATCCATGAGCTTTAAAACTTTTTGTCTCTCCATAGATGGTAGGAAGTAAGATTATCGGTCTTTTTTTTCCTTCCTTTTAAAAACTGGATTTCTGTTGGATTTAAGGAAAAAGCAAAAATAACCTAAAATGTGAATTACTTTTTTTTTTTCCGGAACTAAAGAATTGTCTTATGTTTTATTGATACGGTTCTCAGATACCCTTAAGTGGATTCTGATAAAAACCTCTTAGAAAATGAATTTTTTTTTAAGGAAAATTTTATCTTTTATTTTAATATACATAAGTTATACTGCCATTAGGATGTTTACTTTAAAATATATTTTTCTATTTATATCTTACTTATCTTTTTCAGTTTTTTATAATTTGCGTTTTTTTTAACAAATTCCGGTATAATGCATTCATTAAAACATCAAGGAAACATTTAAAAAATTTAAATCATTTGATTTTTTAATTGCTTTTGTTTTAGTCGAACTTCTTTTTAATTATATGAACAAAAAATACAGTAGTCATGGCTGTCTTTTGTTTGTTTATCTGGATGTGGTTGTGGTCAAGTCGAGTCACAAGTACAATAACACAGATTTATTTTCACAGCACGTAAACAGCAACACTACAATTACAATTAAAGATAATATTTAACACATTTATAACATCTAATTATACATTCATTGGAAGGATTCCCCTAAGTTGTAAATAAAGTTACACACTGGATAGTGAAATATACTTCCTCTCTGATGATAGTCTGTAAGTCAATTTATGCACAGGAGGGTGTTAACTGTATCTTCTCCTGTGGTGAGACTGTAAAACTAAAGCGTCTCTGGGGCAGCACTGGGGGTGAAAGACAGTAAACTAAACGTCTCTGAGACAGAACTCGGGGTGAGAACTGATTACTAACGGCAGCGCCTCTTTTGCTGGTACGTCCTCTGGCGAGAGTCTCGGAACCTAGTGACGATATCTTCCTTACCCCTGCAAAGAGGCGCTCTTGCAGTGTGTAGGAGGAAACATGATTGCGCATTTGAAACCATGGTTACAATACTTATTTTTCATATTTTCAAACCATTTTTTTCATATTTTGTCATTTTTTCCTGTCTTTTATTCCTTTTATTATATTAAAAAAAATAATTCAGATTGTGTTTCGAGAATAAATTTAAATTCAGTTCCTATTTTTTAAATATCGAAAAATGGGATACCTTTATTTTCTACTATTTACTAGTCTTTTTTTGCATTTAACTTTAATACTGAATTAAAATAAATAATTTTGCTGTTGTTTTAAGAGTATATGTTGTTGTTCTAATTCTGCTGGTAATACAGACAGTTAATCTTTATGCCAAAAGCATACACCGCTGTTAATCATTCAGCACTACCCAGGGGCACATGTAGCTTAGCTTGAAGATATGCTATAGAAGCGAGTAACACTACCCCACAACGCTCTACGATCATATTAGACCGAGACCTATAGTTTAAAGTAGACTCTAACCACTACAAACATCCATGGCACCACCTAGACTGAACCCGAAACATGTGTTACAGAGCGCCAGAGCGTTAGCCAGTCGGCCATCAGACTCACTGTTAAGATTATCTATAATAAAATATTTTTAACATTGAAATATTTTTGTATTGGGGGATTAATTGGCTAAATTGTTGCACGCTTTATGAAAATAGGCACCACTTTGAAGAGAAGGCCTAGAATTTTGAAATTAAAAATGAACCATCACCGAATGGGGTAATGGTGCTACGTTTGTATTAGAAATAAATAAAATTCAGAATTTAAACAAGTAATCCGACTGTTAAAGATAAAGTTATGTATATGCAATCGGGTCTATTCACTTTCAAAGTAATGACTGCAGTGGACGACAACAGTTGGTATTGGAACTCGCTGTATTGAGTTTCCAGTGTGTTCTCCCATTTGAACTATGGATTGTCCCATGTCCTCCTCGCGCATTTATAATTTTATTCATAAAATCAGAAATTAGCAAAACGTAGCTTTAAATATTAGAGAGTTTGTATACCGTATTTTTATCGTCCGATATGTTTTTTTCTCCATAACACGCATGCGCATAGGAAATTGCGCATGCGTGTTATAATGTTTCCTATGAGCATGCGCGCTAGGGAGAAAAATATCGGGCGATAAAAATACGGTATACAAAAAAACTCTCTAATACATTAAATAAATCCCTTAAATGCAATTGCTGAATTTTTTTTTATCTTGTAAAGAATTACCCTTGGCCAGTTAAAATAAAAATAATGCAATAATAATTCGCATGTCACTGTCAAGGAATACAACAGGTGTTTATCATAATTTTCCGGTTATGGATCCGTTCACTTATCTAAATTATGTCAATTTTTCGATGATTTCGAATTTTTATTTTGACTGAAGATAGTATTTGAATTGAGAAATCAGAAACTCGTGATATTTTCCCTAATCAGTGTTTGAATTTTGATTTATAAGTTTTATAGCCGAAAGTAATAATCTATTTTACATTTATAAAAAAAAAATGAATGTTTTATAAGAAAGTAATTATTTTCCAAATAATATTCCATTTGCGATGAGAAATAAAAATAATATAAAAGACTTTATCTAAAATTATTCTCTTAATTATCGAATCTTACAAAAAAAGTTGAAATTATAATAAATTGAATTTTACTGATTAATATCAATTCTATTAACCTGCTTATATGAAAAGTGTACTTTTTCATTCAATATATGCTGAGATATATATACTTATATATTATGTAAGTTTAAATATATATCTCTATAAATACAACTTTGTTATCATGTTCCTTATAATTTAAAAATTATAATTATATATTTTATTCAACTATATTTTTATGAATGAATAAAATTTGCGTAAACACATTTTAATGAAAAAAATTTCTAATTACATAAAAGTCGGAATTTTCTTATAAAAGTTATAATTCATAAAAATATCAATATTTCTTTAAAATATGTGTAGTAGAAAGAGCAATTATTAATAATTTAGAAACATGAAGATTAATAATGCAATATAGAGTAAAAATAGTTTTTCATAAGATATTCTGTGACCTGATATTCAGTTTTCATTCATGATTTTCTTCAACAAAACTTACCAAAATATATAGTATTATGATTCCTAATTAGGAAAGGCAATGCAGATTCATATCTGCTTTTATTTATAAATACCTGTTTATTCATTTTATCTAATACAGTCTTAATAATGTTTGCTATTTTATCAGTTGCGATGCCATGCCAAGACTAAAATGAATATTTTGTTTTGCATTTTAACTTAGACAGCTTTTTTTTTTTTGTACAAGGTGCGATCATTAATAATTTAGATACATGCAAATTAATAATGCATTATAGAGTAAAATAGTTTATCATAAGATTTTCTGTGACCTGATATTCAGTTTTCATTGATGATTTTCTTCATCAAAACATACCAAAATATATATTAGGATTCATATTGAGGAAAGGCAAATCATGTTCATATCTGCTATTATTTATAAATACCTGTTTATTCATTTTATCTAATACAATCTTATTAATGTTTGCTATTTTATCACTTGTGGTGCCATACCAAGACTAAAATGAGTATTTTGTTTTTCATTTTAACTTAGACAACCTGTTAGCAGTCTTTTAGTACTGCCTTTTTTACTAAGATCATTCATTATCTAAAAATAGGAAGTACTTTAATACGATTCCAGCTGCAAAATTCCATTGCGCAACTAATTCATAGAAACCTACTTTCGTTTGACAAAGCATCTCTTCAGCCTGAAGCGTAATGGGCTTCTTTCTTCTTCATATTAATGGAGCCATGCCTCACCAGACGACTTCATTTAGCGTATCATGGAATGAATAGGACATCATTTAAACTGAACGTCATATATAGAAGAGAGATTATCACGTAAACTTTGATATTAAGTATTATCTCAATTAGAGAAATGGGTTTGGTTATTTAGAAATATCTTTCTACCCTGATTATTGATAAACAAACATGGAAAATAAAATTTATTTATTTTCAATCTTGCATCTCCTTTTTATAAATAATGTATCTCTAACGTTGTTACAAAAAATAATATTTTATCAAATTTATCATGTAATCATGTAAATATCTTATAAAAATATGTGAATGGTCGGTTTTATAGACGTACTTTGATCCAAGACAGATAAAAATCAAATATACTATACTTAAGCAAAAATGACATTCTGCTTATAGCCATAGATTAAATAATAATAAAGAAAATTAACAGACTCATTTTAAAAATTCTGAAATTCTTGATAAAATATTGATCTTAACTGTTTTCAAGTTATTTTTAAATGAATTTTTTTTTATTTATATGATAATATTTGATGATTTAATAAGAGTTTTAAGATTATATGATATTATTTCATCAGTTCACTTTCAGTGTAAAGTAACTAAATCAAAATATTTAAAAGAACCAGAATGGTTAAGTCCTGCGAAATCAGAATGTTTAAAAGCTGTAAAAAACTATTTATCATACATGTTTGAAGTCAAATTATTTTTTAAGACAAATAATAATTTTAAAGCCCTCTAGAAAAAATTTTTGTATGTTATTGTGGGTGTCGCTAGTAAATGAAAAAAAAATTATTGGTGGTGTATAATATAATGTTATGTATATACATATGTTAATAATTATAATCTAATGTTATGTAAACGTAACATAATATGGAGTACATCATAATCGGCTTTCTTGTTATGAAAATTTTGTAAACTAGATATTTTTTTAGTAGAAATCTTACTTTTCCAAGGACTTATTAATTTAAACAAATAGTAAAAATATGGGGCTTATGGTTGAGTGACTAAACGCGCTGGCAACTCGGTACCACAGATTTCGGGTCGAGTCACGGCCATGGATTGTTGTAATTCGGAATCCCCCCAAATCATAGGTCCCGGCCTAGTATGACTTATGGGCGTAGGGCTGACAACCTTAAGCCGTTAAAAGAAATCATTTCCTACTTCGATATCTGCCAGTAGGCAGACGCCCTTGCCCCACCGTAGAGTTGTTGCGACGTTGAAGAAGAAGAATATACTTGCTGGAAAATTTTTATTTATTGCTTCGAAATTATTTAATTCCAGTTGAGTTTCGAAAATTTAATCAAATCTTTGTATGGCTGGTTTTAAAGACCAGAGAATTATTAAAAGAACAGTGTCATATAAAAGTTGTTAGTATTATTTCTATATGGGTTATTGGACCATTTTTATTTTGATAATAATAAATTTGTATAATTCATATTATATTTTGAAATACATAGGTATAAATTATTATCATTTACCTACTACTCTTGAATTTTTAAATTTAAATATGTAGAAATGAATAATTTTAACAATATTTTTAAAATAATGTCATCATTTAAAAACTTCTATTTTTGGCTTGCTGATGAAAAGGGATGCACCAGTTTAACCTATCTTCACATAAATTTGAAAGGTTGAACACTTAAAGGAATTTATGTATTGTGTTCTCAAAGAAAGTTTTATCTTAACGAATAATAACTCAAACTCTTATCCCATAAACAACCTACACAGCATACAAATTCCTTTAAATTATGAATAAAAATCAAAAAGTTAAGCACTGTTTCGTAAATTAAAAAAGTAAATGATGAGAATGACATATTTCATTCATTAATCATTAAAGTTATCCGATCCTAATAATGAGATGTTAACGGTCGTTGCAACGTATTAAAACAGGAATTGTTCTATTTTTTCATGATTCCAAAGGCTATAATTTTACGACTTTTAAATTATATAAAACTATGCTTTACGATAATACTTTTACTTATAATAGATATTAAGACTAATACTTTTCTCAAAGAAAACAGCATAATAAATTTTAAGTCAGTCATTATAATTGAAATAATGTCTTGCGGAAACATATTTTATTCATTATTTAAATTGACATTTTTGGAAAAATAATTTTTTAATAAACCTATTTTGAGAAGAAGAAAATTATGTATCGTAATGACACAATAATGAATATCCTTAATAAATTTAAAAAAATAAAGATTATTTATTTGCAACAAGAAGATTAATAGAAGACTTCGACATGTTTAAGATTTAGATACGAAATTGATGGAATTGATCATTTTTTATTATTTGTTCCAAAATTTCCTTTTTAATTCAAAGGATAAAAAAGGTCATTTTCGGAAATTTACAACACTATATATGTTTCATTTAAATACATGGAGTTTTTAAAATTTCGAGTCAATAATTTAATTTTCTTCCTCAGTCTTTCCAAAACACCATTTATTCAAACCATTTCTACCGCATAATTGTTTTCATTATAAAAAATAAGTATTTTAAAAAGTAATAACGCTTGGTTTCATAATTAAAAAATAGTATATAAAAAACGATTGCTTAAAAATATCTCAGGGGAAATTTCAAGATAAAAACTGATTGGTCACAGACTGTTTTTCCTAAATTATACGGAAAGTCGCAAGTCCATGCTTTGCTCCTCTCCTGAGACATTTCTTATTTGTCCAAACCGATTAATTACGTGTCTGAACTTTAAAAAAAATTCAAAGATGCTCTCAGATCTGAATTTGCTAAAATGACAGATTTTTTCAATTTCCTTTATAAAAAAAAAAGAAAAGAAATGTTCAATAAATTATATTGAGTGACATTGATATCAAAATAAATCTTAATGTAAAAAAAAGGAATATTTAAAAAAAAAAATATATTTTCCAGCGTGACATAGTGGTATATCTTGTGATTGGACTATAGGTTCCATTCCCTGCCAGTGGCACTCTTGTGCGTGGACTATAGGTCCATTCCTGCTAGAGGTATACTTTCAAGTGGACTATAGGCCAATTGTTAGCGGTATTCTTGTGAGTGGACTATAGGCCAATTGTTAGCGGTAATTTTTGTGAGTGGACTATAGGCCAATTGTTAGCGGTATTCTTTTGTGCGTGGACTATAGGTCCATTAATTCTAGTGGTATTCTTGTGAGTTGATTATAATTAGCGGTATTATTGGATTGTAAGTCCATTCCTGTAAGTGGATTGTAAGTCCATTCCTGTAAGTGGATTGTAAGTCCATTCCTGCTAGTGGTATTCTTGTGAGTGGACTATAGGCCAATTGTTAGCGGTATTCTTGTGCGTGAACTATAGGTCCATTCCTTCTAGTGGTATTCTTGTGAGTTGATTATAATTAGCGGTATTCTTGGATTGTAAGTCCATTCCTGTAAGTGGATTGTAAGTCCATTCCTGCTAGTAGTATTCTTGTGAGTGGACTATAGGCTAATTGTTAGCGGTATTCTTGTGAGTGGACTATCGGTCCATTCCTTCTAGTGGTATTCTTGTGAGTTGGATTATAATTAGCGGTATCTTGGGTTATCCATTCCTGTAAGTGGATTGTAAATCCATTCCTGCTAGTGGTATTCTTGTGAGTGGACTATAGGCCACTGATTAGCATGGTATTCTTGTGCTGGGACGATAGGTCCATTCCTGATAGTGGTATTCTTGTGAGTGGATTATATCTCCATTCCTACTAGTGGTATTCTTATGAGTTGACTATATGTCAATTTCTGCAAGCGGTATTCTTGTGAGTGGATTATAGGTCCATTCCTGCTGGTGGTATTCCTGTGAGTGGATTGTAGGCCCATTCATGCTGGTGGTATTCCAGTGAGTGGATTATGGATCCATTCCTGCTAGCGGTATTCTTGTGAGTGGACTGTAGGTCATTCCTGCTTGTGGGATGTGTTACAGATCAATAATCTTAATAAGACGTGTAGTAGTGTTGATTGGGATCGAATAACTTACATTCTCCGTTGTTTTTTGATAAGAATTCTCAAAATTTCTCCTATGCTATACAAATTGCTTCCGAAAGTTCTACAACCATTCGTTACTCTAGTTAAAAATAAAGTTGGATTCACCATTTTAAATTTCTCTTAATAATCTTGTCAATAAATTTAAATTAGGCAAATCAAAAAAGAAATTACCCCAAATTAGATTTTTTAAAAATATTTTCGTTTATTTATGTCAAAAAATTATTTTATGAGTTGAGATAACGCATAAATGGTATTCTAAAATAGCTAAATCTAAATAAATTAGTATTTTATTGAATTAAAAATACTGCAAATGTTGGCTTTAAAGGTTTGAAAATTTAATTAGTCTTCTTTGCATCAAGAAAGGGTTAATTTATGTTTAATATGTAAATATATATATATTTAATATGCCAAATAACAGTGTTACACAAAATACATCAGATTACTGTTTACTTATCGTATCGTGAATTATATTTGAAATAAATATTTTATTAATGTATGCAAATAATCAGAAAATTACATCTATTATTATTAATAATTTGGGAATATCGAGAATTAAATGATAAAAACTGTTACATTTTTGGTCTGAAATGTACATAATGGTTATTTTAATAAATAATCAGGATATGCATTTTCTTCATTTATTGCTACCGATGTATATGCAGATGAAACATTTTATTATTTTTTTAAAAATTAATTTGAAGGTAGAAAAAGGTATTAAAAGATAGGTAAGATATAGAAAGACTCGATGGTAGATAAAAGGTAAATTTCAGGGATAGTGAATCAAACATTTATGACAAAATGATCAGATCTTCTTTTATTGACCAATGATCTGTTCTTAAAAGACTAATAAAAGCAATAGATTGTTCACAGTTTTAGAAATAGAAATAGAAATTTTCAAATAATTCTCAGTTTGTAGTTTTATTTCCCTACTTATTTTTATTATTTCAATAACTTATGCTTTCATCAAACAGTTTTTATTTACCATCGTTTATTTCTTTTTAAAATTATTAAACTGTTTTGTAATGTATTTATTAAGATATCTATATTAAATGTTATAACCATGTAATATAGATATCTTAATAAACATAACCATCCTACACACTGCCAAGAACTCCCTGTGGCTTTGTGTGGAGAAATCGTCAGTTGGCATCAAGACTCTCACAACAGAGGAAGTACAGTGCAAAACGTACCTTTTTGTAGAGAATCATTTAGTTGGTCTGCCAGACTCTAACCCTGGAAGAAATATATTTAGCGCAATTCTGAAAGTAGCCGAGTTTCGGATATTCTAATAACTAGAGTCCTTCCACATATAATTATAGGATTGTTACCTTAATGGTGTCAAATATTGATGTGTCTAATAGTATACGATGCTTTTGAGTGTGTGTATATAAAACAGTGAGTTCTCAAAACCTATGCCTCAGGTATCTCAAACCTAACCACACACCCATTTACAGTCTGTTGTCCAACGTGGTACCAGCCTTTATCTGCCTGCTACAATTTAGTATATTTAAACAGTTTTGAATTATTCCGTTTGATGAATTATTCCGTTTTGTAATTCGAAGATTATATTTCTATTTTTTCCCATACTTTAAAATTTTTCATTTTATTTTCATAGCGCAAAAAATTAAATCTTTTAATAAGATATTAATTAACTGCAGTTAGCAATTTAAAAACAAAAGAAGCTATCTATTAGAAGGATGTCTATCAAATAATGCAAATGAAAGTTATCCTTTGCATCAAAGCAAGTAACTCTTCAAACAAAAACATTAAATAGTTGGTAAAAAAAATAAAAATAAAAAAATAAAACTATATAAACTTCTCAAAATTACTTCCCACTTTCCATTTCATTTCCAGCAAAGTGCTATCACATCCATCAAATCCGCCAAATGAAAATGTCATCGAAATAGCTGTTTCTACCCTTTCCTAAGGAATTTTAGGCCTTCACCAAGACATTGACACTGACGTTCCTAAAAGTGAAGTTTTTAATGATATCGAAAAAATCTTCCCTCGGCTTCAGGCTCTCAGTCAAAGCATTGATGGCATTGATAAATTACCGAAAAATGTTTTCCATTTATTTTCTTTATTTTTTAATAAAAAGGATACGTGATATTTTCAACACTTACACAGGGAACGTAACTTTCCAAATATCAGGTAACTTCTGTTATGCTCTGAACTGAAAATCTGATCATTTAAATTTTCGTTTGAAATCTTATATTTTTCACACGTTGTGAATTTGCAGTTTGTTATATAAAAGAGTTCCTCGCATTTATTTAATATTAATACTATTATAATAGTAAGTATAATTATTCAATTATTTTATAATAATGCACTTTAAATATACGAGATTAAAACATTAAACAAATTATTATAATATCTATTAACGCTGCTATTAAAAGTCTTATTTTGCATCTTTTTTATATACAGTTTCAAAATGGGTTTAACATTTTTAAAGAAAAAAAAAAAAGGAAATAAATATTAAATCAATATTAAATTAAACTTATGAATGATATCTAACTTAATTTAAAGATTATGTTATTGATATATAATTAGAATTTTGCTTAAATGAAAAACATTCAGGGCTTAATTTTAGGTGTATATATATATATATATATATATATATATATATATATATATATAAAATATTTTAGTGGTCGAGTTGTATAGTACGTAATAAAATGCGCAATATATTTTTTTCTCAATGTATAAAGAACACAGATTTTCATATATATATATATATATATGAAAATCTGTAATATAATATCTGTAATATGATAATCTGTATGTCACATATTTCATATATATATATATATGTATATATGAAAATCAGGTTGTGTTCATCGATATACATTGAGAAAAATATATTGCGCATTTTAATACATTATATGCAATAGATATATTACTGAAGTGATATTTTAAAGATATTGTTTATCGATACTTAATTCATTTAATTATTGGGAAAAAGTTTTTTTTCCTGTTTAAATTTCAATAAATGTTTTTCCTTATTACATATTTGAAATAAATTTTTCTGTCTTAATTTCAATAACACTGAATTTACTATATATTTAAATTTTTTCCTATACATTTTAATATATTGATTAGAATTGAATATATTTATTTATTTAGTATTATTTTTATAAATTGTTAGCAGGAACCTAATGATAGAACCAATATAACTCTTCTTAATTACCTTAAGTCTGAGAGATTTAAATGATTTCTCAAATTTTAAAACGCGATTGATCCCAAAACAGATTTTAGGATAACACTGTTTTCAATATTTTGAAAATTTTGCTCGGGCCATCTCTAATATCATCCATGTTATTAATTTCCGAATATCAGCAAAAATACTTGAAAATGAGCTCTTTGATTAATTAGAAGACTATTAGAGTCCAAAATAGCGGGATGTACCCATAGGAATATTTTTGACGTTTCCTCTTGCAAAAATAGTATACCATATTAATTTAAATAACATCTTATTTTCTCAACATCGGTAATAATTTTTTCCTGTATTACTTAGTGTTTGGGCATCAAACATGAATCACAAGCATCACAATCATTCCCAAGAAGAAGCAAGCTTTGTACCTAAAATGCATGATATTAAATATGAATCAAACATGTTAATATCAAAGAAATATTTTGTAATCATAGATAATTAATAATGTATTTCATATTCAAGTAAATGTTAGCTCTCACAAAGCAAGCATGGGTAATCTATTTAAGATTATTTTATATGGTTTAAAAGATGAAAATTCATCCAAAACAATTTTGTGCGTATGAATAATTAGGTAATGAATATAAGATTCTATAAAGTTTATTAAATTTAGGTTATTTTTCTTTAAATTTTTCATAAGACAATTATGGTTATAAAATTAAATTGTTATCAATCTAATTGAAAAACTGAAAAAAAAACCCATTTAAATATTAGATTCTGATATTTTTAACTCATTTTAAAGATAGATTACGGAAAATAATCTTTCAAAATTCAAAAAGTAGAAAAATTTTTTAAAAATTTAAAAGTCATGTAAATAAAAACAAAATAAATATATTTAAGTTGTTCAAAGGACTTTCAGCAGTAATGAAGAACAAAATGCACATTTTTTGTAGTTGTGTCTTTTACATATGTTATATTTATTTAACCTTCTATTAGCTCCCACTCTCCCTTTATATATCTTGTTCAAATTTTCAATCGTTAATAAAATACTTTTTATTCATCCACTCAAGTTCAAATATATTTTTTTTAAATGTAGTGGATGACACTTGATGTCAATACAGTTTTTTCAAATATTAATTCAGTAATTAAATTTAATTAATTAATTTTAGTTTTTTTTAGATTTAAGTTGCATGTGTCTACCAATAGATGGCGCCAGATAAACTTAAAAAATGAATGAAAATTATTTATAAAGGACTTTCTGCAATAGAGTGAAAAAAGTAGGAATTGCCTTTAAAAATTTTTTTATATTACTTGTTTTTTATATTACTTTTATTCTGTTCATCATTATAATAAATATTTATAAAGATGAACTACTAAGTCACTTTAATATGTCATGTCGATATGGATAATCATATAATAATAGCAAACAATTTTACCTTAATGCAAAAATTATTTATAAATACATATTGATATCCATATCGATACGACATTAGTTTATTCGTAACTATTATAGAAAGTAAGCAAAATTATTGAGAATCTTTATTCAAATCGTAAAACAAGCAAATAATAACATTTACATTAAAATTAATGTGGGTATATAATGGCATTGGTTGTGAGTAAAGAAAAATTCAGAATATTGTACTGAGTTATTCACATTACTTTCAATTCTTCCTATTAATTTAAAAATAAAAAATATAATAATGTATAATAATTTATAATATAATAATAGTAAATTGTTGCAATTATTTAATGCAACATTTATGTAATGTTAACATCCAATAAATTACACAATATAAGAAATAACTGGATTTTTCTTTCTTTTCACTTCACGTTCAAATTTAATTGGAATAGTGATAACGATAAAATAATAGCATTCTCCATTAAGAGTTAAAATTTTATTTCTGTTTTTAATTTAAAATTTATCTTGAAAAAAATTATTCATATATTTATAAAAAGGAAACATTTCGTCTATTATTATGAATACAATGTAAAACGAGTAACATATATTTTTTTTAAAGTCTATTCGAACTTTTTTTCACTATATGGCAGAAAGTCCTTTATAAATAATTTTCATTCATTTTTCTAAGTTTATCTGGCGCCATCTATTGGTGCAGATATATGCAACTTAAATCTAAAAAAAAATTAATTAATTAAATTTAATTACTGAATTAATATTTGAAAACTGTATTAACATCAAGCGTCATCCACTACGAGTTAAAAAAAAAAATTTATTTGAACTTGATTGGATGTATAAAAAACATTTTGTTAACGACTGAAAATTTGAACAAGATATATAGGGAGAGTGTGAGCTAATAGAAGGAATTGGAAAAAAACCTTTCAAAGGTTTCCATTACTAAAAGTTATATTTTAAATTATGCTCCGTAAACATGTAGAGGTGTGTGGCAGTACACATTCACTTAATAAAGCATTACTATTTGTATGCATTTATTTTAATAAAGCTAAATCATTTCAAACATTGTTTTGCTCTTTTCCTGAAAACATTGGCTGTAAACTGAATTAAATTGCCTCTTCCAACATATTGTGCAAAAATATTTTAAATAGTATTCTAATCGATGAA